>JARKHS020015371.1:0-102347 GCA_030143305.2 Amblyomma americanum
GCATCGTCTCGGCTTCCCTGGTATTTGCGACCACGCTTGGCAACTACTGAGCGCCTCTTCTTTTCACTGTTATAGCCATCAAGACAACGATCACTCGATTTACAGTCCTGATTGTGGCGAGCTGGCTACTCCATGATAACTTCACAGGAAAAGGACGAACCTTTATCGTCGTGAATTGCGCCACCACAAGCTACATAACGACTGCATCGCCTCGGCTTCCCTGGGATTTGCGACCACGCGTGGCAACTACTGAGCGCCTCTTCTCTTCACTCTTATAGCCATCAAGACAACGACCACACGATTTACAGTTCTGATTGTGGCAACCTGGCTGCTCCGCGATAACTGCACTGGAAAATGACGTCATCTTTTTCGTCGTGAATAGCGCCACCACCATTTATATAACGACTGCATCGCCTCGACTTCCCTGGGACTTGCGACCACGCGTGGCAACTACTGAGCGCCTCTTCTTTTCACTGTTATAGCCATCAAGACAACGACAACACGATTGACAGTTCTGATTGTGGCAAGCTGGCTGCTCCGTGATAACTTCACAGGAAAATGATCGAATCTTTATCGTCGTGAATAGCGCCACCACAAGCTACATAACGACTGCATCGCCTCGGCTTCCCTGGGATTTGCGACCACGCGTGGCAACTACTGAGCGCCTCTTCTTTTCACTCTTATAGCCATCAAGACAACGACCACACGATTGACAGTTCTGATTGTGGCAAGCTAGCTGCTCCCTGATAACTGCGCTGGAAAATGACGTCATCTTTATCGTCTGTGAATAGCGCCACCACCAGATAAATAACGACTGCATCGTCTCGGCTTCCCTGGGACTTGCGACCACGCGTGGCAACTACTGAGCGCCTCTTCTTTTCACTGTTATAGCCATCAAGACAACGACAACACGATTGGCAGTTCTGATTGTGGCAAGCTGGCTGCTCCGTGATAACTGCGCTGGAAAATGTCGTCATCTTTATCGTTGTGAATAGCGCCACCACCAGCTATATAACGACTGCATCGCCTCGGCTTCCCTGGCATTAGCGACCACGCGTGGCAACTACTGAGCGCCTCTTCTTTTCACTGTTATAGCCATCAAGACAACGACCACACGATTTACAGTTCTGATTGTGGCAACCTGGCTGCTACGTGATAACTGCACTGGAAAACGACGTCATCTTTATCGCCGTGAATAGCGCCCCCACCAGCTACATAACGACTGCATCGCCTCGGATTCCCTGGGATTTGCGACCACGCGTGGCAACTAGTGAGCGCCTCTTCTTTTCACTGTAATAGCCATCTGGACAAAGACAACACGATTGATAGCTCTTATTGTGGCAAGCTGGCTGCTCCGTGATAACTGCACTGGAAAGTGGCGTCATCTTTATCGTCGTGAATAGCGCCACCACCAGCTATATAACGACTGCATCGTCTCGGCTTCCCTGGTATTTGCGACCACGCTTGGCAACTACTGAGCGCCTCTTCTTTTCACTGTTATAGCCATCAAGACAACGATCACTCGATTTACAGTCCTGATTGTGGCGAGCTGGCTACTTCATGATAACTTCACAGGAAAAGGACGAACCTTTATCGTCGTGAATTGCGCCACCACAAGCTACATAACGACTGCATCGCCTCGGCTTCCCTGGGATTTGCGACCACGCGTGGCAACTACTGAGCGCCTCTTCTCTTCACTCTTATAGCCATCAAGACAACGACCACACGATTTACAGTTCTGATTGTGGCAACCTGGCTGCTCCGCGATAACTGCACTGGAAATGACGTCATCTTTTTCGTCGTGAATAGCGCCACCACCATTTATATAACGACTGTATCGCCTCGACTTCCCTGGGACTTGCGACCACGCGTGGCAACTACTTAGCGCCTCTTCTTTTCACTGTTATAGCCATCAAGACAACGACAACACGATTGACAGTTCTGATTGTGGCAAGCTGGCTGCTCCGTGATAACTGCGCTGGAAAATGTCGTCATCTTTATCGTTGTGAATAGCTCCACCACCAGCTATATAACGACTGCATCGCCTCGGCTTCCCTGGCATTTGCGACCACGCGTGGCAACTACTGAGCGCCTCTTCTTTTCACTGTTATAGCCATCAAGACAACGATCACTCGATTTACAGTCCTGATTGTGGCGAGCTGGCTACTCCATGATAACTTCACAGGAAAATGACGAATCTTTATCGTCGTGAATAGCGCCACCACAAGCTACATAACGACTGCATCGCCTCGGCTTCCCTGGGATTGCGACCACGCGTGGCAACTACTGAGCGCCTCTTCTTTTCACTGTTATAGCCATCAAGACAACGACCACACGATTTACAGTTCTGATTGTGGCAACCTGGCTGCTACGTGATAACTGCACTGGAAAACGACGTCATCTTTATCGTCGTGAATAGCGCCACCACCAGCTATATAACGACTGCATCGTCTCGGCTTCCCTGGTATTTGCGACCACGCTTGGCAACTACTGAGCGCCTCTTCTTTTCACTGTTATAGCCATCAAGACAACGATCACTCGATTTACAGTCCTGATTGTGGCGAGCTGGCTACTCCATGATAACTTCACAGGAAAAGTGACGAATCTTTATCGTCGTGAATAGCGCCACCACAAGCTACATAACGACTGCATCGCCTCGGCTTCCCTGGGATTTGCGACCACGCGTGGCAACTACTGAGCGCCTCTTCTCTTCACTCTTATAGCCATCAAGACAACGACCACACGATTTACAGTTCTGATTGTGGCAACCTGGCTGCTCCGTGATAACTGCACTGGAAATGACGTCATCTTTTTCGTCGTGAATAGCGCCACCACCATTTATATAACGACTGCATCGCCTCGGCTTCCCTGGGACTTGCGACCACGCGTGGCAACTACTGAGCGCCTCTTCTTTTCACTGTTATAGCCATCAAGACAACGACAACACGATTGACAGTTCTGATTGTGGCAAGCTGGCTGCTCCGTGATAACTGCACAGGAAAATGGCGTCATCTTTATCGTCGTGAATAGCGCCACCACAAGCTACATAACGACTGCATCGCCTCGGCTTCCCTGGGATTTGCGACCACGCGTGGCAACTACTGAGCGCCTCTTCTTTTCACTCTTATAGCCATCAAGACAACGACCACACGATTGACAGTTCTGATTGTGGCAAGCTAGCTGCTCCGTGATAACTGCGCTGGAAAATGACGTCATCTTTATCGTTGTGAATAGCGCCACCACCATATAAATAACGACTGCATCGTCTCGGCTTCCCTGGGACTTGCGACCACGCGTGGCAACTACTGAGCGCCTCTTCTTTTCACTGTTATAGCCATCAAGACAACGACAACACGATTGGCAGTTCTGATTGTGGCAAGCTGGCTGCTCCGTGATAACTGCGCTGGAAAATGTCGTCATCTTTATCGTTGTGAATAGCGCCACCACCAGCTATATAACGACTGCATCGCCTCGGCTTCCCTGGCATTTGCGACCACGCGTGGCAACTACTGAGCGCCTCTTCTTTTCACTGTTATAGCCATCAAGACAACGATCACACGATTGACAGTTCTGATTGTGGCAACCTGGCTGCTCCGTGATAACTGCACTGGAAAACGACGTCATCTTTATCGCCGTGAATAGCGCCACCACCAGCTACATAACGACTGCATCGCCTCGGCTTCCCTGGGTTTTGCGACCACGCGTGGCAACTACTGAGCGCCTCTTCTTTTCACTGTTATAGCCATCAGGACAACGACAACACGATTGACTGTTCTTATTGTGGCAAGCTGGCTGCTCCGTGATAACTGCACTCGAAAACGACGTCATCTTTATCGCCGTGAATAGCGCCACCACCAGCTATATAACGACTGCATCGCCTCGGCTTCCCTGGGATTTGCGACCACGCGTGGCAACTAGTGAGCGCCTCTTCTTTTCACTGTAATAGCCATCAGGACAAAGACAACACGATTGATAGCTCTTATTGTGGCAAGCTGGCTGCTCCGTGATAACTGCACTGGAAAGTGGCGTCATCTTTATCGTCGTGAATAGCGCCACCACCAGCTATATAACGACTGCATCGTCTCGGCTTCCCTGGTATTTGCGACCACGCTTGGCAACTACTGAGCGCCTCTTTTTTTCACTGTAATAGCCATCAGGACAAAGACACACGATTGATAGTTCTTATTGTGGCAAGCTGGCTGCTCCGTGATAACTGCACTGGAAAATGGCGTCATCTTTATCGTCGTGAATAGCGCCACCACCAGCTATATAACGACTGCATCGTCTCGGCTTCCCTGGTATTTGCGACCACGCTGTGGCAACTACTGAGCGCCTCTTCTTTTCACTGTTATAGCCATCAAGACAACGATCACACGATTTACAGTTCTGATTGTGGCAAGCTGGCTGCTCCGTGATAACTGCACTGCGAAAATGACGCATCTTTATCGTCGTGAATAGCGCCACCACCAGCTACATAACGACTGCATCGCCTCGGCTTCCCTGGGATTTGCGACCACGCGTGGCAACTACTGAGCGCCTCTTCTTTTCACTGTTATAGCCATCAAGACAACGATCACTCGGTTTACAGTTCTGATTGTGGCAAGCTGGCTACTCCGTGATAACTTCACAGGAAAATGACGAATCTTTATCGTCGTGAATAGCGCCACCACAAGCTACATAACGACTGCATCGCCTCGGCTTCCCTGGGATTTGCGACCACGCGTGGCAACTACTGAGCGCCTCTTCTTTTCACTCTTATAGCCATCAAGACAACGACCACACGATTGACAGTTCTGATTGTGGCAAGCTGGCTGCTCCGTGATAACTGCGCTGGAAAATGACGTCATCTTTATCGTCGTGAATAGCGCCACCACCATAGCTAAATAACGACTGCATCGTCTCGGCTTCCCTGGGACTTGCGACCACGCGTGGCAACTACTGAGCGCCTCTTCTTTTCACTGTTATAGCCATCAAGACAACGACAACACGATTGGCAGTTCTGATTGTGGCAAGCTGGCTGCTCCGTGATAACTGCGCTGGAAAATGACGTCATCTTTATCGTCGTGAATAGCGCCACCACCAGCTATATAACGACTGCATCGCCTCGGCTTCCCTGGCATTTGCGACCACGCGTGGCAACTACTGAGCGCCTCTTCTTTTCACTGTTATAGCCATCAAGACAACGACCACACGATTGACAGTTCTGATTGTGGCAACCTGGCTGCTCCGTGATAACTGCACTGGAAAACGACGTCATCTTTATCGCCGTGAATAGCGCCACCACCAGCTACATAACGACTGCATCGCCTCGGCTTCCCTGGGATTTGCGACCACGCGTGGCAACTACTGAGCGCCTCTTCTTTTCACTGTAATAGCCATCAGGACAAAGACAACACGATTGATAGCTCTTATTGTGGCAAGCTGGCTGCTCCGTGATAACTGCACTGGAAAGTGGCGTCATCTTTATCGTCGTGAATAGCGCCACCACCAGCTATATAACGACTGCATCGTCTCGGCTTCCCTGGTATTTGCGACCACGCTTGGCAACTACTGAGCGCCTCTTCTTTTCACTGTTATAGCCATCAAGACAACGATCACTCGATTTACAGTCCTGATTGTGGCGAGCTGGCTACTCCATGATAACTTCACAGGAAAAGGACGAATCTTTATCGTCGTGAATAGCGCCACCACAAGCTACATAACGACTGCATCGCCTCGGCTTCCCTGGGATTTGCGACCACGCGTGGCAACTACTGAGCGCCTCTTCTCTTCACTCTTATAGCCATCAAGACAACGACCACACGATTTACAGTTCTGATTGTGGCAACCTGGCTGCTCCGTGATAACTGCACTGGAAAATGACGTCATCTTTATCGTCGTGAATAGCGCCACCACCAGCTATATAACGACTGCATCGCCTCGGCTTCCCTGGGACTTGCGACCACGCGTGGCAACTACTGAGCGCCTCTTCTTTTCACTGTTATAGCCATCAAGACAACGACAACACGATTGACAGTTCTGATTGTGGCAAGCTGGCTGCTCCGTGATAACTGCGCTGGAAAATGTCGTCATCTTTATCGTCGTGAATAGCGCCACCACCAGCTATATAACGACTGCATCGCCTCGGCTTCCCTGGCATTTGCGACCACGCGTGGCAACTACTGAGCGCCTCTTCTTTTCACTGTTATAGCCATCAAGACAACGATCACTCGATTTACAGTCCTGATTGTGGCGAGCTGGCTGCTCCGTGATAACTGCACTGGAAAATGACGTCATCTTTATCGTCGTGAATAGCGCCACCACCAGCTACATAACGACTGCATCGCCTCGGCTTCCCTGGGACTTGCGACCACGCGTGGCAACTACTGAGCGCCTCTTCTTTTCACTGTTATAGCCATCAAGACAACGACAACACGATTGGCAGTTCTGATTGTGGCAAGCTGGCTGCTCCGTGATAACTGCACTGGAAAATGGCGTCATCTTTATCGTCGTGAATAGCGCCACCACCAGCTATATAACGACTGCATCGCCTCGGCTTCCCTGGCATTTGCGACCACGCGTGGCAACTACTGAGCGCCTCTTCTTTTCACTGTTATAGCCATCAAGACAACGATCACTCGATTTACAGTCCTGATTGTGGCGAGCTGGCTACTCCATGATAACTTCACAGGAAAATGACGAATCTTTATCGTCGTGAATAGCGCCACCACAAGCTACATAACGACTGCATCGCCTCGGCTTCCCTGGGATTTGCGACCACGCGTGGCAACTACTGAGCGCCTCTTCTCTTCACTCTTATAGCCATCAAGACAACGACCACACGATTTACAGTTCTGATTGTGGCAACCTGGCTGCTCCGTGATAACTGCACTGGAAAACGACGTCATCTTTATCGCCGTGAATAGCGCCACCACCAGCTATATAACGACTGCATCGCCTCGGCTTCCCTGGTATTTGTGACCACGCTTGGCAACTACTGAGCGCCTCTTCTTTTCACTGTTATAGCCATCAAGACAACGATCACTCGGTTTACAGTTCTGATTGTGGCAAGCTGGCTACTCCGTGATAACTTCACAGGAAAATGACGAATCTTTATCGTCGTGAATAGCGCCACCACAAGCTACATAACGACTGCATCGCCTCGGCTTCCCTGGGATTTGCGACCACGCGTGGCAACTACTGAGCGCCTCTTCTTTTCACTCTTATAGCCATCAAGACAACGACCACACGATTGACAGTTCTGATTGTGGCAAGCTAGCTGCTCCGTGATAACTGCTCTGGAAAATGACGTCATCTTTATCGTTGTGAATAGCGCCACCACCATATAAATAACGACTGCATCGTCTCGGCTTCCCTGGGACTTGCGACCACGCGTGGCAACTACTGAGCGCCTCTTCTTTTCACTGTTATAGCCATCAAGACAACGACAACACGATTGGCAGTTCTGATTGTGGCAAGCTGGCTGCTCCGTGATAACTGCGCTGGAAAATGTCGTCATCTTTATCGTTGTGAATAGCGCCACCACCAGCTATATAACGACTGCATCGCCTCGGCTTCCCTGGCATTAGCGACCACGCGTGGCAACTACTGAGCGCCTCTTCTTTTCACTGTTATAGCCATCAAGACAACGACCACACGATTTACAGTTCTGATTGTGGCAACCTGGCTGCTACGTGATAACTGCACTGGAAAACGACGTCATCTTTATCGCCGTGAATAGCGCCACCACCAGCTACATAACGACTGCATCGCCTCGGATTCCCTGGGATTTGCGACCACGCGTGGCAACTAGTGAGCGCCTCTTCTTTTCACTGTAATAGCCATCTGGACAAAGACAACACGATTGATTGTTCTTATTGTGGCAAGCTGGCTGCTCCGTGATAACTGCACTCGAAAACGACGTCATCTTTATTGCCGTGAATAGCGCCACCACCAGCTATATAACAACTGCATCGCCTCGGATTCCCTGGGATTTGCGACCACGCGTGGCAACTAGTGAGCGCCTCTTCTTTTCACTGTTATAGCCATCAGGACAAAGACAACACGATTGATTGTTCTTATTGTGGCAAGCTGGCTGCTCCGTGATAACCGCACTAGAAAGTGGCGTCATCTTTATCGTCGTGAATAGCGCCACCACCAGCTATATAACGACTGCATCGTCTCGGCTTCCCTGGTATTTGCGACCACGCTTGGCAACTACTGAGCGCCTCTTCTTTTCACTGTTATAGCCATCAAGACAACGATCACTCGATTTACAGTTCTGATTGTGGCAAGCTGGCTACTCCGTGATAACTTCACAGGAAAATGTCGTCATCTTTATCGTTGTGAATAGCGCCACCACCAGATAAATAACGACTGCATCGTCTCGGCTTCCCTGGGACTTGCGACCACGCGTGGCAACTACTGAGCGCCTCTTCTTTTCACTGTTATAGCCATCAAGACAACGACAACACGATTGGCAGTTCTGATTGTGGCAAGCTGGCTGCTCCGTGATAACTGCGCTGGAAAATGTCGTCATCTTAATCGTTGTGAATAGCGCCACCACCAGCTATATAACGACTGCATCGCCTCGGCTTCCCTGGCATTAGCGACCACGCGTGGCAACTACTGATCGCCTCTTCTTTTCACTGTTATAGCCATCAAGACAACGACCACACGATTTACAGTTCTGATTGTGGCAACCTGGCTGCTACGTGATAACTGCACTGGAAAACGACGTCATCTTAATCGTTGTGAATAGCGCCACCACCAGCTATATAACGAGTGCATCGCCTCGGCTTCCCTGGCATTAGCGACCACGCGTGGCAACTACTGATCGCCTCTTCTTTTCACTGTTATAGCCATCAAGACAACGACCACACGATTTACAGTTCTGATTGTGGCAACCTGGCTACCCCGTGATAACTTCACAGGAAAATGACGAATCTTTATCGTCGTGAATAGCGCCACCACAAGCTACATAACGACTGCATCGCCTCGGCTTCCCTGGGATTTGCGACCACGCGTGGCAACTACTGAGCGCCTCTTCTTTTCACTCTTATAGCCATCAAGACAACGACCACACGATTGACATTTCTGATTGTGGCAAGCTAGCTGCTCCGTGATAACTGCGCTGGAAAATGACGTCATCTTTATCGTTGTGAATAGCGCCACCACCATATAAATAACGACTGCATCGTCTCGGCTTCCCTGGGACTTGCGACCACGTGTGGCAACTACTGAGCGCCTCTTCTTTTCACTGTTATAGCCATCAAGACAACGACAACACGATTGGCAGTTCTGATTGTGGCAAGCTGGCTGCTCCGTGATAACTGCGCTCGAAAATGTCGTCATCTTTATCGTTGTGAATAGCGCCACCACCAGCTATATAACGACTGCATCGCCTCGGCTTCCCTGGCATTAGCGACCACGCGTGGCAACTACTGAGTGCCTCTTCTTTTCACTGTTATAGCCATCAAGACAACGACCACACGATTTACAGTTCTGATTGTGGCAACCTGGCTGCTACATGATAACTGCACTGGAAAACGACGTCATCTTTATCGCCGTGAATAGCGCCCCCACCAGCTACATAACGACTGCATCGCCTCGGATTCCCTGGGATTTGCGACCACGCTTGGCAACTACTGAGCGCCTCTTTTTTTCACTGTAATAGCCATCAGGACAAAGACAACACGATTGATAGTTCTTATTGTGGCAAGCTGGCTGCTCCGTGATAACTGCACTGGAAAGTGGCGTCATCTTTATCGTCGTGAATAGCGCCACCACCAGCTATATAACGACTGCATCGTCTCGGCTTCCCTGGTATTTGCGACCACGCTTGGCAACTACTGAGCGCCTCTTCTTTTCACTGTTATAGCCATCAAGACAACGATCACTCGATTTACAGTCCTGATTGTGGCGAGCTGGCTACTCCATGATAACTTCACAGGAAAATGACGAATCTTTATCGTCGTGAATAGCGCCACCACAAGCTACATAACGACTGCATCGCCTCGGCTTCCCTGGGATTTGCGACCACGCGTGGCAACTACTGAGCGCCTCTTCTTTTCACTGTTATAGCCATCAAGACAACGATCACTCGGTTTACAGTTCTGATTGTGGCAAGCTGGCTACCCCGTGATAACTTCACAGGAAAATGACGAATCTTTATCGTCGTGAATAGCGCCACCACAAGCTACATAACGACTGCATCGCCTCGGCTTCCCTGGGATTTGCGACCACGCGTGGCAACTACTGAGCGCCTCTTCTTTTCACTCTTATAGCCATCAAGACAACGACCACACGATTGACATTTCTGATTGTGGCAAGCTAGCTGCTCCGTGATAACTGCGCTGGAAAATGACGTCATCTTTATCGTTGTGAATAGCGCCACCACCATATAAATAACGACTTCATCGTCTCGGCTTCCCTGGGACTTGCGACCACGCGTGGCAACTACTGAGCGCCTCCTCTTTTCACTGTTATAGCCATCAAGACAACGACAACACGATTGGCAGTTCTGATTGTGGCAAGCTGGCTGCTCCGTGATAACTGCGCTGGAAAATGTCGTCATCTTTATCGTTGTGAATAGCGCCACCACCAGCTATATAACGACTGCATCGCCTCGGCTTCCCTGGCATTAGCGACCACGCATGGCAACTACTGAGCGCCTCTTCTTTTCACTGTTATAGCCATCAAGACAACGACCACACGATTTACAGTTCTGATTGTGGCAACCTTGCTGCTACGTGATAACTGCACTGGAAAACGACGTCATCTTTATCGCCGTGAATAGCGCCCCCACCAGCTACATAACGACTGCATCGCCTCGGATTCCCTGGGATTTGCGACCACGCGTGGCAACTAGTGAGCGCCTCTTCTTTTCACTGTAATAGCCATCTGGACAAAGACAACACGATTGATAGCTCTTATTGTGGCAAGCTGGCTGCTCCGTGATAACTGCACTGGAAAGTGGCGTCATCTTTATCGTCGTGAATAGCGCCACCACCAGCTATATAACGACTGCATCGTCTCGGCTTCCCTGGTATTTGCGACCACGCTTGGCAACTACTGAGCGCCTCTTCTTTTCACTGTTATAGCCATCAAGACAACGATCACTCGATTTACAGTCCTGATTGTGGCGAGCTGGCTACTTCATGATAACTTCACTGGAAAAGGACGAATCTTTATCGTCGTGAATTGCGCCACCACAAGCTACATAACGACTGCATCGCCTCGGCTTCCCTGGGATTTGCGACCACGCGTGGCAACTACTGAGCGCCTCTTCTCTTCACTCCTATAGCCATCAAGACAACGACCACACGATTTACAGTTCTGATTGTGGCAACCTGGCTGCTCCGCGATAACTGCACTGGAAATGACGTCATCTTTTTCGTCGTGAATAGCGCCACCACCATTTATATAACGACTGTATCGCCTCGACTTCCCTGGGACTTGCGACCACGCGTGGCAACTACTTAGCGCCTCTTCTTTTCACTGTTATAGCCATCAGGACAAAGACAACACGACTGATAGCTCTTATTGTGGCAAGCTGGCTGCTCCGCGATAACTGCACTGGAAAGTGGCGTCATCTTTATTGTCGTGAATAGCGCCACCACAAGCTACATAACGACTGCATCACCTCGGCTTCCCTGGGATTTGCGACCACGCGTGGCAACTACTGAGCGCCTCTCCTCTTCACTCTTATAGCCATCAAGACAACGACCACACGATTTACAGTTCTGATTGTGGCAACCTGGCTGCTACGTGATAACTGCACTGGAAAACGACGTCATCTTTATCGTCGTGAATAGCGCCACCACAAGCTACATAACGACTGCATCACCTCGGCTTCCCTGGGATTTGCGACCACGCGTGGCAACTACTGAGCGCCTCTTCTCTTCACTCTTATAGCCATCAAGACAACGACCACACGATTTACAGTTCTGATTGTGGCAACCTGGCTGCTACGTGATAACTGCACTGGAAAACGACGTCATCTTTATCGCCGTGAATAGCGCCACCACCAGCTATATAACGACTGCATCGCCTCGGCTTCCCTGGTATTTGTGACCACGCTTGGCAACTACTGAGCGCCTCTTCTTTTCACTGTTATAGCCATCAAGACAACGATCACTCGGTTTACAGTTCTGATTGTGGCAAGCTGGCTACTCCGTGATAACTTCACAGGAAAATGACGAATCTTTATCGTCGTGAATAGCGCCACCACAAGCTACATAACGACTGCATCGCCTCGGCTTCCCTGGGATTTGCGACCACGCGTGGCAACTACTGAGCGCCTCTTCTTTTCACTGTTATAGCCATCAAGACAACGACCACACGATTGACAGTTCTGATTGTGGCAAGCTGGCTGCTCCGTGATAACTGCGCTGGAAAATGACGTCATCTTTATCGTTGTGAATAGCGCCACCACCAGCTATATAACGACTGCATCGCCTCGGCTTCCCTGGGACTTGCGACCACGCGTGGCAACTACTGAGCGCCTCTTCTTTTCACTGTTATAGCCATCAAGACAACGACAACACGATTGGCAGTTCTGATTGTGGCAAGCTGGCTGCTCCGTGATAACTTCACTGGAAAATGTCGTCATCTTTATCGTCGTGAATAGCGCCACCACCAGCTATATAACGACTGCATCGCCTCGGCTTCCCTGGCATTTGCGACCACGCGTGGCAACTACTGAGCGCCTCTTCTTTTCACTGTTATAGCCATCAAGACAACGACCACACGATTTACAGTTCTGATTGTGGCAACCTGGCTGCTACGTGATAACTGCACTGGAAAACGACGTCATCTTTATCGTCGTGAATAGCGCCACCACCAGCTATATAACGACTGCATCGCCTCGGCTTCCCTGGTATTTGCGACCACGCGTGGCAACTACTGAGCGCCTCTTCTTTTCACTGTTATAGCCATCAAGACAACGATCACTCGATTTACAGTTCTGATTGTGGCAAGCTGGCTACTCCGTGATAACTTCACAGGAAAATGACGAATCTTTATCGTCGTGAATAGCGCCACCACAAGCTACATAACGACTGCATCGCCTCGGCTTCCCTGGGATTTGCGACCACGCGTGGCAACTACTGAGCGCCTCTTCTTTTCACTCTTATAGCCATCAAGACAACGACCACACGATTGACAGTTCTGATTGTGGCAAGCTAGCTGCTCCGTGATAACTGCGCTGGAAAATGACGTCATCTTTATCGTTGTGAATAGCGCCACCACCATATAAATAACGACTGCATCGTCTCGGCTTCCCTGGGACTTGCGACCACGCGTGGCAACTACTGAGCGCCTCTTCTTTTCACTGTTATAGCCATCAAGACAACGACAACACGATTGGCAGTTCTGATTGTGGCAAGCTGGCTGCTCCGTGATAACTGCGCTGGAAAATGTCGTCATCTTTATCGTTGTGAATAGCGCCACCACCAGCTATATAACGACTGCATCGCCTCGGCTTCCCTGGCATTAGCGACCACGCGTGGCAACTACTGAGCGCCTCTTCTTTTCACTGTTATAGCCATCAAGACAACGACCACACGATTTACAGTTCTGATTGTGGCAACCTGGCTGCTACGTGATAACTGCACTGGAAAACGACGTCATCTTTATCGCCGTGAATAGCGCCACCACCAGCTACATAACGACTGCATCGCCTCGGATTCCCTGGGATTTGCGACCACGCGTGGCAACTACTGAGCGCCTCTTTTTTTCACTGTAATAGCCATCAGGACAAAGACAACACGATTGATAGTTCTTATTGTGGCAAGCTGGCTGCTCCGTGATAACTGCACTGGAAAGTGGCGTCATCTTTATCGTCGTGAATAGCGCCACCACCAGCTATATAACGACTGCATCGTCTCGGCTTCCCTGGTATTTGCGACCACGCTTGGCAACTACTGAGCGCCTCTTCTTTTCACTGTTATAGCCATCAAGACAACGATCACTCGATTTACAGTCCTGATTGTGGCGAGCTGGCTACTCCATGATAACTTCACAGGAAAATGACGAATCTTTATCGTCGTGAATAGCGCCACCACAAGCTACATAACGACTGCATCGCCTCGGCTTCCCTGGGATTTGCGACCACGCGTGGCAACTACTGAGCGCCTCTTCTTTTCACTGTTATAGCCATCAAGACAACGATCACTCGGTTTACAGTTCTGATTGTGGCAAGCTGGCTACCCCGTGATAACTTCACAGGAAAATGACGAATCTTTATCGTCGTGAATAGCGCCACCACAAGCTACATAACGACTGCATCGCCTCGGCTTCCCTGGGATTTGCGACCACGCGTGGCAACTACTGAGCGCCTCTTCTTTTCACTCTTATAGCCATCAAGACAACGACCACACGATTGACATTTCTGATTGTGGCAAGCTAGCTGCTCCGTGATAACTGCGCTGGAAAATGACGTCATCTTTATCGTTGTGAATAGCGCCACCACCATATAAATAACGACTTCATCGTCTCGGCTTCCCTGGGACTTGCGACCACGCGTGGCAACTACTGAGCGCCTCCTCTTTTCACTGTTATAGCCATCAAGACAACGACAACACGATTGGCAGTTCTGATTGTGGCAAGCTGGCTGCTCCGTGATAACTGCGCTGGAAAATGTCGTCATCTTTATCGTTGTGAATAGCGCCACCACCAGCTATATAACGACTGCATCGCCTCGGCTTCCCTGGCATTAGCGACCACGCATGGCAACTACTGAGCGCCTCTTCTTTTCACTGTTATAGCCATCAAGACAACGACCACACGATTTACAGTTCTGATTGTGGCAACCTTGCTGCTACGTGATAACTGCACTGGAAAACGACGTCATCTTTATCGCCGTGAATAGCGCCCCCACCAGCTACATAACGACTGCATCGCCTCGGATTCCCTGGGATTTGCGACCACGCGTGGCAACTAGTGAGCGCCTCTTCTTTTCACTGTAATAGCCATCTGGACAAAGACAACACGATTGATAGCTCTTATTGTGGCAAGCTGGCTGCTCCGTGATAACTGCACTGGAAAGTGGCGTCATCTTTATCGTCGTGAATAGCGCCACCACCAGCTATATAACGACTGCATCGTCTCGGCTTCCCTGGTATTTGCGACCACGCTTGGCAACTACTGAGCGCCTCTTCTTTTCACTGTTATAGCCATCAAGACAACGATCACTCGATTTACAGTCCTGATTGTGGCGAGCTGGCTACTTCATGATAACTTCACTGGAAAAGGACGAATCTTTATCGTCGTGAATTGCGCCACCACAAGCTACATAACGACTGCATCGCCTCGGCTTCCCTGGGATTTGCGACCACGCGTGGCAACTACTGAGCGCCTCTTCTCTTCACTCCTATAGCCATCAAGACAACGACCACACGATTTACAGTTCTGATTGTGGCAACCTGGCTGCTCCGCGATAACTGCACTGGAAATGACGTCATCTTTTTCGTCGTGAATAGCGCCACCACCATTTATATAACGACTGTATCGCCTCGACTTCCCTGGGACTTGCGACCACGCGTGGCAACTACTTAGCGCCTCTTCTTTTCACTGTTATAGCCATCAGGACAAAGACAACACGACTGATAGCTCTTATTGTGGCAAGCTGGCTGCTCCGCGATAACTGCACTGGAAAGTGGCGTCATCTTTATTGTCGTGAATAGCGCCACCACAAGCTACATAACGACTGCATCACCTCGGCTTCCCTGGGATTTGCGACCACGCGTGGCAACTACTGAGCGCCTCTCCTCTTCACTCTTATAGCCATCAAGACAACGACCACACGATTTACAGTTCTGATTGTGGCAACCTGGCTGCTACGTGATAACTGCACTGGAAAACGACGTCATCTTTATCGTCGTGAATAGCGCCACCACAAGCTACATAACGACTGCATCACCTCGGCTTCCCTGGGATTTGCGACCACGCGTGGCAACTACTGAGCGCCTCTTCTCTTCACTCTTATAGCCATCAAGACAACGACCACACGATTTACAGTTCTGATTGTGGCAACCTGGCTGCTACGTGATAACTGCACTGGAAAACGACGTCATCTTTATCGCCGTGAATAGCGCCACCACCAGCTATATAACGACTGCATCGCCTCGGCTTCCCTGGTATTTGTGACCACGCTTGGCAACTACTGAGCGCCTCTTCTTTTCACTGTTATAGCCATCAAGACAACGATCACTCGGTTTACAGTTCTGATTGTGGCAAGCTGGCTACTCCATGATAACTTCACAGGAAAATGACGAATCTTTATCGTCGTGAATAGCGCCACCACAAGCTACATAACGACTGCATCGCCTCGGCTTCCCTGGGACTTGCGACCACGCGTGGCAACTACTGAGCGCCTCTTCTTTTCACTGTTATAGCCATCAAGACAACGACAACACGATTGGCAGTTCTGATTGTGGCAAGCTGGCTGCTCCGTGATAACTGCGCTGGAAAATGTCGTCATCTTTATCGTTGTGAATAGCGCCACCACCAGCTATATAACGACTGCATCGCCTCGGCTTCCCTGGCATTTGCGACCACGCGTGGCAACTACTGAGCGCCTCTTCTTTTCACTGTTATAGCCATCAAGACAACGATCACTCGATTTACAGTCCTGATTGTGGCGAGCTGGCTACTCCATGATAACTTCACAGGAAAATGACGAATCTTTATCGTCGTGAATAGCGCCACCACAAGCTACATAACGACTGCATCGCCTCGGCTTCCCTGGGATTTGCGACCACGCGTGGCAACTACTGAGCGCCTCTTCTCTTCACTCTTATAGCCATCAAGACAACGACCACACGATTTACAGTTCTGATTGTGGCAACCTGGCTGCTACGTGATAACTGCACTGAAAAACGACGTCATCTTTATCGCCGTGATTAGCGCCACCACCAGCTATATAACGACTGCATCGTGTCGGCTTCCCTGGTATTTGTGACCACGCTTGGCAACTACTGAGCGCCTCTTCTTTTCACTGTTATAGCCATCAAGACAACGATCACTCGGTTTACAGTTCTGATTGTGGCAAGCTGGCTACTCCGTGATAACTTCACAGGAAAATGACGAATCTTTATCGTCGTGAATAGCGCCACCACAAGCTACATAACGACTGCATCGCCTCGGCTTCCCTGGGATTTGCGACCACGCGTGGCAACTACTGAGCGCCTCTTCTTTTCACTCTTATAGCCATCAAGACAACGACCACACGATTGACAGTTCTGATTGTGGCAAGCTAGCTGCTCCGTCATAACTGCGCTGGAAAATGACGTCATCTTTATCGTTGTGAATAGCGCCACCACCATATAAATAACGACTGCATCGTCTCGGCTTCCCTGGGACTTGCGACCACGCGTGGCAACTACTGAGCGCCTCTTCTTTTCACTGTTATAGCCATCAAGACAACGACAACACGATTGGCAGTTCTGATTGTGGCAAGCTGGCTGCTCCGTGATAACTGCGCTGGAAAATGTCGTCATCTTAATCGTTGTGAATAGCGCCACCACCAGCTATATAACGACTGCATCGCCTCGGCTTCCCTGGCATTAGCGACCACGCGTGGCAACTACTGAGCGCCTCTTCTTTTCACTGTTATAGCCATCAAGACAACGACCACACGATTTACAGTTCTGATTGTGGCAACCAGGCTACTACGTGAAAACTGCACTGGAAAACGACGTCATCTTTATCGCCGTGAATAGCGCCACCACCAGCTACATAACGACTGCATCGCCTCGGATTCCCTGGGATTTGCGACCACGCGTGGCAACTAGTGAGCGCCTCTTCTTTTCACTGTAATAGCCATCTGGACAAAGACAACACGATTGATAGCTCTTATTGTGGCAAGCTGGCTGCTCCGTGATAACTGCACTGGAAAGTGGCGTCATCTTTATCCTCGTGAATAGCGCCACCACCAGCTATATAACGACTGCATCGTCTCGGCTTCCCTGGTATTTGCGACCACGCTTGGCAACTACTGAGCGCCTCTTCTTTTCACTGTTATAGCCATCAAGACAACGATCACTCGATTTACAGTCCTGATTGTGGCGAGCTGGCTACTTCATGATAACTTCACTGGAAAAGGACGAATCTTTATCGTCGTGAATTGCGCCACCACAAGCTACATAACGACTGCATCGCCTCGGCTTCCCTGGGATTTGCGACCACGCGTGGCAACTACTGAGCGCCTCTTCTCTTCACTCTTATAGCCATCAAGACAACGACCACACGATTTACAGTTCTGATTGTGGCAACCTGGCTGCTACGTGATAACTGCACTGGAAAACGACGTCATCTTTATCGCCGTGAATAGCGCCACCACCAGCTATATAACGACTGCATCGCCTCGGCTTCCCTGGTATTTGTGACCACGCTTGGCAACTACTGAGCGCCTCTTCTTTTCACTGTTATAGCCATCAAGACAACGATCACTCGGTTTACAGTTCTGATTGTGGCAAGCTGGCTACTCCATGATAACTTCACAGGAAAATGACGAATCTTTATCGTCGTGAATAGCGCCACCACAAGCTACATAACGACTGCATCGCCTCGGCTTCCCTGGGACTTGCGACCACGCGTGGCAACTACTGAGCGCCTCTTCTTTTCACTGTTATAGCCATCAAGACAACGACAACACGATTGGCAGTTCTGATTGTGGCAAGCTGGCTGCTCCGCGATAACTGCACTGGAAATGACGTCATCTTTTTCGTCGTGAATAGCGCCACCACCATTTATATAACGACTGTATCGCCTCGACTTCCCTGGGACTTGCGACCACGCGTGGCAACTACTTAGCGCCTCTTCTTTTCACTGTTATAGCCATCAGGACAAAGACAACACGACTGATAGCTCTTATTGTGGCAAGCTGGCTGCTCCGCGATAACTGCACTGGAAAGTGGCGTCATCTTTATCGTCGTGAATAGCGCCACCACAAGCTACATAACGACTGCATCACCTCGGCTTCCCTGGGATTTGCGACCACGCGTGGCAACTACTGAGCGCCTCTTCTCTTCACTCTTATAGCCATCAAGACAACGACCACACGATTTACAGTTCTGATTGTGGCAACCTGGCTGCTACGTGATAACTGCACTGGAAAACGACGTCATCTTTATCGTCGTGAATAGCGCCACCACAAGCTACATAACGACTGCATCACCTCGGCTTCCCTGGGATTTGCGACCACGCGTGGCAACTACTGAGCGCCTCTTCTCTTCACTCTTATAGCCATCAAGACAACGACCACACGATTTACAGTTCTGATTGTGGCAACCTGGCTGCTACGTGATAACTGCACTGGAAAACGACGTCATCTTTATCGCCGTGAATAGCGCCACCACCAGCTATATAACGACTGCATCGCCTCGGCTTCCCTGGTATTTGTGACCACGCTTGGCAACTACTGAGCGCCTCTTCTTTTCACTGTTATAGCCATCAAGACAACGATCACTCGGTTTACAGTTCTGATTGTGGCAAGCTGGCTACTCCATGATAACTTCACAGGAAAATGACGAATCTTTATCGTCGTGAATAGCGCCACCACAAGCTACATAACGACTGCATCGCCTCGGCTTCCCTGGGACTTGCGACCACGCGTGGCAACTACTGAGCGCCTCTTCTTTTCACTGTTATAGCCATCAAGACAACGACAACACGATTGGCAGTTCTGATTGTGGCAAGCTGGCTGCTCCGTGATAACTGCGCTGGAAAATGTCGTCATCTTTATCGTTGTGAATAGCGCCACCACCAGCTATATAACGACTGCATCGCCTCGGCTTCCCTGGCATTTGCGACCACGCGTGGCAACTACTGAGCGCCTCTTCTTTTCACTGTTATAGCCATCAAGACAACGATCACTCGATTTACAGTCCTGATTGTGGCGAGCTGGCTACTCCATGATAACTTCACAGGAAAATGACGAATCTTTATCGTCGTGAATAGCGCCACCACAAGCTACATAACGACTGCATCGCCTCGGCTTCCCTGGGATTTGCGACCACGCGTGGCAACTACTGAGCGCCTCTTCTCTTCACTCTTATAGCCATCAAGACAACGACCACACGATTTACAGTTCTGATTGTGGCAACCTGGCTGCTACGTGATAACTGCACTGAAAAACGACGTCATCTTTATCGCCGTGATTAGCGCCACCACCAGCTATATAACGACTGCATCGCCTCGGCTTCCCTGGTATTTGTGACCACGCTTGGCAACTACTGAGCGCCTCTTCTTTTCACTGTTATAGCCATCAAGACAACGATCACTCGGTTGACAGTTCTGATTGTGGCAAGCTGGCTGCTCCGTGATAACTTCACAGGAAAATGACGAATCTTTATCGTCGTGAATAGCGCCACCACAAGCTACATAACGACTGCATCGCCTCGGCTTCCCTGGGATTTGCGACCACGCGTGGCAACTACTGAGCAGCCTCTTCTTTTCACTCTTATAGCCATCAAGACAACGACCACACGATTGACTGTTCTGATTGTGGCAACCTGGCTGCTCCGTGATAACTGCGCTGGAAAGTGGCGTCATCTTTATCGTCGTGAATAGCGCCACCACCAGCTATATAACGACTGCATCGTCTCGGCTTCCCTGGGATTTGCGACCACGCGTGGCAACTACTGAGCGCCTCTTCTTTTCACTGTTATAGCCATCAAGACAACGACAACACGATTGGCAGTTCTGATTGTGGCAAGCTGGCTGCTCCGTGATAACTGCGCTGGAAAATGTCGTCATCTTAATCGTTGTGAATAGCGCCACCACAAGCTATATAACGACTGCATCGCCTCGGCTTCCCTGGCATTAGCGACCACGCGTGGCAACTACTGAGCGCCTCTTCTTTTCACTGTTATAGCCATCAAGACAACGGTCACTCGATTTACAGTCCTGATTGTGGCAAGCGTGGCTGCTCCGTGATAACTGCACTCGAAAACGACGTCATCTTTATCGCGGTGAATAGCGCCACCACCAGCTACATAACGACTGCATCGCTTCGGATTCCCTGGGATTTGCGACCACGCGTGGCAACTAGTGAGCGCCTCTTCTTTTCACTGTAATAGCCATCAGGACAAAGACAACACGATTGATAGCTCTTATTGTGGCAAGCTGGCTGCTCCGCGATAACTGCACTGGAAAGTGGCGTCATCTTTATCGTCGTGAATAGCGCCACCACCAGGTATATAACGACTGCTTCGTCTCGGCTTCCCTGGTATTTGCGACCACGCTTGGCAACTACTGAGCGCCTCTTCTTTTCACTGTAATAGCCATCAGGACAAAGACAACACGATTGATAGTTCTTATTGTGGCAAGCTGGCTACTCCATGATAACTTCACAGGAAAATGACGAATCTTTATCGTCGTGAATAGCGCCACCACAAGCTACATAACGACTGCATCGCCTCGGCTTCCCTGGGATTTGCGACCACGCGTGGCAACTACTGAGCGCCTCATCTCTTCACTCCTATAGCCATCAAGACAACGACCACACGATTGACAGTTCTGATTGTGGAAACCTGGCTGCTACGTGATAACTGCACTAGAAAATGACGTCATCTTTATCGCCGTGAATAGCGCCATCACCAGGTATATAACGACTGCATCGTCTCGGCTTCCCTGGGATTTGCGACAACGCGCGGCAACTACTGAGCGCCTCTTCTTTTCACTGTTATAGCCATCAAGACAACGACAACACGATTGACAGTTCTGATTGTGGCAACCTGGCTGCTCCGTGATAACTGCACTGGAAATGACGTCATCTTTTTCGTCGTGAATAGCGCCACCACCCTTTATATAACGACTGCATCGTCTCGGCTTCCCTGGGATTTGCGACCACGCGTGGCCACTACTGAGCGCCTCTTTTCACTGTTATAGCCACCAAGGCAACGACAACACGATTGATTGTTCTTATTGTGGCAAGCTGGCTGCTCCGTGATAACCGCACTGGAAAGTGGCGTCATCTTTATCGTCGTGAATAGCGCCACCACAAGCTACATAACGACTGCATCGCCTCGGCTTCCCTGGGATTTGCGACCACGCGTGGCAACTACTGATCGCCTCTTCTTTTCACTCTTATAGCCATCAAGACAACGACCACACGATTGACAGTTCTGATTGTTGCAAGCTAGCTGCTCCGTGATAACTGCGCTGGAAAATGACGTAATCTTTATCGTTGTGAATAGCGCCACCACCAGATAAATAACGACTGCATCGTCTCGGCTTCCCTGGGACTTGCGACCACGCGTGGCAACTACTGAGCGCCTCTTCTTTTCACTGTTATAGCCATCAAGACAACGACAACACGATTGGCAGTTCTGATTGTGGCAAGCTGGCTACTCCGTGATAACTGCGCTGGAAAATGTCGTCATCTTTATCGTTGTGAATAGCGCCACCACCAGCTATATAACGACTGCATCGCCTCGGCTTCCCTGGCATTTGCGACCACGCGTGGCAACTACTGAGCGCCTCTTCTTTTCACTGTTATAGCCATCAAGACAACGATCACACGATTGACAGTTCTGATTGTGGCAAGCTGGCTGCTCCGTGATAACTTCACAGGAAAATGACGCATCGTTATCGTCGAGAATAGCGCCACCACAAGCTACATAACGACTGCATCGCCTCGGCTTCCCTGGTTTTGCGACCACGCGTGGCAACTACTGCGAGCCTTTTCTTTTTACTGTTATAGCCATCAAGACAACGACCACACGATTGACTGTTCTGATTGTGGCAACCTGGCTGCTCCGTGATAACTGCACGCGAAAACGACGTCATCTTTATCGCCGTGAATAGCGCCACCACCAGCTATATAACGACTGCATCGTCTCGGCTTCCCTGGTATTTGCGACCACGCTTGGCAACTACTGAGCGCCTCTTTTTTTCACTGTAATAGCCATCAGGACAAAGACAACACGATTGATAGTCCTTATTGTGGCAAGCTGGCTGCTCCGTGATAACTGCACTGGAAAGTGGGGTCATTTTATTGTCGTGAATAGCGCCACCACCAGCTATATAAAGAATGCATCGTCTCGGCTTCCCTGGTATTTGCGACCACGCTTGGCAACTACTGAGCGCCTCTTCTTTTCACTGTTATAGCCATCAAGACAACGATCACTCGATTTACAGTCCTGATTGTGGCGAGCTGGCTACTCCATGATAACATCACAGGAAAATGACGAATCTTTATCGTCGTGAATAGCGCCACCACAAGCTACATAACGACTGCATCGCCTCGGCTTCCCTGGGATTTGCGACCACGCGTGGCAACTACTGAGCGCCTCTTTTCTTCACTCTTATAGCCATCAAGACAACGACCACACGATTTACAGTTCTGATTGTGGCAACCTGGCTGCTACGTGATAACTGCACTGGAAAACGACGCCATCTTTATCGCCGTGAATAGCGCCACCACCAGCTATATAACGACTGCATCGCCTCTGCTTCCCTGGTATTTGTGACCACGCTTGGCAACTACTGAGCGCCTCTTCTTTTCACTGTTATAGCCATCAAGACAACGATCACTCGGTTTACAGTTCTGATTGTGGCAAGCTGGCTACTCTGTGATAACTTCACAGGAAAATGACGAATCTTTATCGTCGTGAATAGCGCCACCACAAGCTACATAACGACTGCATCGCCTCGGCTTCCCTGGGATTTGCGACCACGCGGGGCAACTACTGAGCGCCTCTTCTTTTCACTCTTATAGCCATCAAGACAACGACCACACGATTGACAGTTCTGATTGTGGCAAGCTAGCTGCTCCGTGATAACTGCGCTGGAAAATGACGTCATCTTTATCGTTGTGAAAAGCGCCACCACCATATAAATAACGACTGCATCGTCTCTGCTTCCCTGGGACTTGCGACCACGCGTGGCAACTACTGAGCGCCTCTTCGTTTCACTGTTATAGCCATCAAGACAACGACAACACGATTGGCAGTTCTGATTGTGGCAAGCTGGCTGCTCCGTGATAACTTCACAGGAAAATGATGAATCTTTATCGTCGTGAATAGCGCCACCACAAGCTACATAACGACTGCATCGCCTCGGCTTCCCTGGGATTTGCGACCACGCGTGGCAACTGCTGATCGCCTCTTCTTTTCACTCTTATAGCCATCAAGACAACGACCACACGATTGACAGTTCTGATTGTTGCAAGCTAGCTGCTCCCTGATAACTGCGCTGGAAAATGACGTCATCTTTATCGTTGTGAATAGCGCCACCACCAGATAAATAACGACTGCATCGTCTCGGCTTCCCTGGGACTTGCGACCACGCGTGGCAACTACTGAGCGCCTCTTCTTTTCACTGTTATAGCCATCAAGACAACGACAACACGATGGCAGTTCTGATTGTGGCAAGCTGGCTACTCCGTGATAACTGCGCTGGAAAATGTCGTCATCTTTATCGTTGTGAATAGCGCCACCACCAGCTATATAACGACTGCATCGCCTCGGCTTCCCTGGCATTTGCGACCACGCGTGGCAACTACTGAGCGCCTCTTCTTTTCACTGTTATAGCCATCAAGACAACGATCACACGATTGACAGTTCTGATTGTGGCAAGCTGGCTGCTCCGTGATAACTTCACAGGAAAATGACGCATCGTTATCGTCGTGAATAGCGCCACCACAAGCTACATAACGACTGCATCGCCTCGGCTTCCCTGGCATTTGCGACCACGCGTGGCAACTACTGAGCGCCTCTTCTTTTCACTGTTATAGCCATCAAGACAACGACCACACGATTTACAGTTCTGATTGTGGCAACCTGGCTGCTACGTGATAACTGCACTGGAAAATGTCGTCATCTTTATCGTTGTGAATAGCGCCACCACCAGCTATATAACGACTGCATCGCCTCGGATTCCCTGGGATTTGCGACCACGCGTGGCAACTAGTGAGCGCCTCTTCTTTTCACTGTAATAGCCATCAGGACAAAGACAACACGATTGATAGCTCTTATTGTGGCAAGCTGGCTGCTCCGTGATAACTGCACTGGAAAGTGGCGTCATCTTTATCGTCGTGAATAGCGCCACCACCAGCTATATAACGACTGCATCGTCTCGGCTTCCCTGGCATTTGCGACCACGCTTGGCAACTACTGAGCGCCTCTTTTTTTCACTGTAATAGCCATCAGAACAAAGACAACACGATTGATAGTCCTTATTGTGGCAAGCTGGCTGCTCCGTGATAACTGCACTGGAAAGTGGCGTCATTTTATCGTCGTGAATAGCGCCACCACCAGCTATATAACGAATGCATCGTCTCGGCTTCCCTGGTATTTGCGACCACGCTTGGCAACTACTGAGCGCCTCTTCTTTTCACTGTTATAGCCATCAAGACAACGATCACTCGATTTACAGTCCTGATTGTGGCGAGCTGGCTACTCCATGATAACTTCACAGGAAAATGACGAATCTTTATCGTCGTGAATAGCGCCACCACAAACTACATAACGACTGCATCGCCTCGGCTTCCCTGGGATTTGCGACCACGCGTGGCAACTACTGAGCGCCTCTTCTCTTCACTCTTATAGCCATCAAGACAACGACCACACGATTTACAGTTATGATTGTGGCAACCTGGCTGCTACGTGATAACTGCACTGGAAAACGACGTCATCTTTATCGCCGTGAATAGCGCCACCACCAGCTATATAACGACTGCATCGCCTCGGCTTCCCTGGTATTTGTGACCACGCTTGGCAACTACTGAGCGCCTCTTCTTTTCACTGTTATAGCCATCAAGACAACGATCACTCGGTTTACAGTTCTGATTGTGGCAAGCTGGCTACTCTGTGATAACTTCACAGAAAAATGACGAATCTGTATCGTCGTGAATAGCGCCACCACAAGCTACATAACGACTGCATCGCCTCGGCTTCCCTGGGATTTGCGACCACGCGTGGCAACTAGTGAGCGCCTCTTCTTTTCACTGTAATAGCCATCAGGACAAAGACAACACGATTGATAGCTCTTATTGTGGCAAGCTGGCTGCTCCGTGATAACTGCACTGGAAAGTGGCGTCATCTTTATCGTCGTGAATAGCGCCACCACCAGCTATATAACGACTGCATCGTCTCGGCTTCCCTGGTATTTGCGACCACGCTTGGCAACTACTGAGCGCCTCTTTTTTTCACTGTTATAGCCATCAAGACAACGATCACTCGATTTACAGTCCTGATTGTGGCGAGCTGGCTACTCCATGATAACTTCACAGGAAAATGACGAATCTTTATCGTCGTGAATAGCGCCACCACAAGCTACATAACGACTGCATCGCCTCGGCTTCCCTGGGATTTGCGACCACGCGTGGCAACTACTGAGCGCCTCTTCTCTTCACTCTTATAGCCATCAAGACAACGACCACACGATTTACAGTTCTGATTGTGGCAACCTGGCTGCTACGTGATAACTGCACTGGAAAACGACGCCATCTTTATCGCCGTGAATAGCGCCACCACCAGCTATATAACGGCTGCATCGCCTCGGCTTCCCTGGTATTTGTGACCACGCTTGGCAACTACTGAGCGCCTCTTCTTTTCACTGTTATAGCCATCAAGACAACGATCACACGATTGACAGTTCTGATTGTGGCAAGCTGGCTGCTCCGTGATAACTTCACAGGAAAATGACGCATCGTTATCGTCGTGAATAGCGCCACCACAAGCTACATAACGACTGCATCGCCTCGGCTTCCCTGGGATTTGCGACCACGCGTGGCAACTACTGAGCGCCTCTTCTTTTCACTCTTATAGCCATCATGACAACGACCACACGATTGACAGTTCTGATTGTGGCAAGCTATCTGCTTCGTGATAACTGCGCTGGAAAATGACGTCATCTTTATCGTTGTGAAAAGCGCCACCACCATATAAATAACGACTGCATCGTCTCTGCTTCCCTGGGACTTGCGACCACGCGTGGCAACTACTGAGCGCCTCTTAGTTTCACTGTTATAGCCATCAAGACAACGACAACACGATTGGCAGTTCTGATTGTGGCAAGCTGGCTGCTCCGTGATAACTTCACAGGAAAATGATGAATCTTTATCGTCGTGAATAGCGCCACCACAAGCTACATAACGACTGCATCGCCTCGGCTTCCCTGGGATTTGCGACCACGCGTGGCAACTACTGATCGCCTCTTCTTTTCACTCTTATAGCCATCAAGACAACGACCACACGATTGACAGTTCTGATTGTTGCAAGCTAGCTGCTCCCTGATAACTGCGCTGGAAAATGACGTCATCTTTATCGTTGTGAATAGCGCCACCACCAGATAAATAACGACTGCATCGTCTCGGCTTCCCTGGGACTTGCGACCACGCGTGGCAACTACTGAGCGCCTCTTCTTTTCACTGTTATAGCCATCAAGACAACGACAACACGATTGGCAGTTCTGATTGTGGCAAGCTGGCTACTCCGTGATAACTGCGCTGGAAAATGTCGTCATCTTTATCGTTGTGAATAGCGCCACCACCAGCTATATAACGACTGCATCGCCTCGGCTTCCCTGGCATTTGCGACCACGCGTGGCAACTACTGAGCGCCTCTTCTTTTCACTGTTATAGCCATCAAGACAACGATCACACGATTGACAGTTCTGATTGTGGCAAGCTGGCTGCTCCGTGATAACTTCACAGGAAAATGACGCATCGTTATCGTCGTGAATAGCGCCACCACAAGCTACATAACGACTGCATCGCCTCGGCTTCCCTGGTTTTGCGACCACGCGTGGCAACTACTGCGAGCCTTTTCTTTTTACTGTTATAGCCATCAAGACAACGACCAAACGATTGACTGTTCTGATTGTGGCAACCTGGCTGCTCCGTGATAACTGCACTGGAAAGTGGCGTCATCTTTATCGTCGTGAATAGCGCCACCACCAGCTATATAACGACTGCATCGTCTCGGCTTCCCTGGTATTTGCGACCACGCTTGGCAACTACTGAGCGCCTCTTTTTTTCACTGTAATAGCCATCAGGACAAAGACAACACGATTGATAGTCCTTATTGTGGCAAGCTGGCTGCTCCGTGATAACTGCACTGGAAAGTGGCGTCATTTTATCGTCGTGAATAGCGCCACCACCAGCTATATAACGAATGCATCGTCTCGGCTTCCCTGGTATTTGCGACCACGCTTGGCAACTACTGAGCGCCTCTTCTTTTCACTGTTATAGCCATCAAGACAACGATCACTCGATTTACAGTCCTGATTGTGGCGAGCTGGCTACTCCATGATAACTTCACAGGAAAATGACGAATCTTTATCGTCGTGAATAGCGCCACCACAAGCTACATAACGACTGCATCACCTCGGCTTCCCTGGGATTTGCGACCACGCGTGGCAACTACTGAGCGCCTCTTCTCTTCACTCTTATAGCCATCAAGACAACGACCACACGATTTACAGTTCTGATTGTGGCAACCTGGCTGCTACGTGATAACTGCACTGGAAAACGACGTCATCTTTATCGCCGTGAATAGCGCCACCACCAGCTACATAACGACTGCATCGCCTCGGCTTCCCTGGTATTTGTGACCACGCTTGGCAACTACTGAGCGCCTCTTTTTTCACTGTTATAGCCATCAAGACAACGATCACTTGGTTTACAGTTCTGATTGTGGCAAGCTGGCTACTCCATGATAACTTCACAGGAAAATGACGAATCTTTATTGTCGTGAATAGCGCCACCACAAGCTATATAACGACTGCATCGTCTCGGCTTCCCTGGTATTTGCGACCACGCTTTGCAACTACTGAGCGCCTCTTTTTTTCACTGTAATAGCCATCAGGACCAAGACAACACGATTGATAGTCCTTATTGTGGCAAGCTGGCTGCTCCGTGATAACTGCACTGGAAAGTGGGGTCATTTTATCGTCGAGAATAGCGCCACCACCAGCTATATAACGAATGCATCGTCTCGGCTTCCCTGGTATTTGCGACCACGCTTGGCAACTACTGAGCGCCTCTTCTTTTCACTGTTATAGCCATCAAGACAACGATCACTCGATTTACAGTCCTGATTGTGGCGAGCTGGCTACTCCATGATAACTTCACAGGAAAATGACGAATCTTTATCGTCGTGAATAGCGCCACCACAAGCTACATAACGACTGCATCGCCTCGGCTTCCCTGGGATTTGCGACCACGCGTGGCAACTACTGAGCGCCTCTTCTCTTCACTCTTATAGCCATCAAGACAACGACCACACGATTGACAGTTCTGATTGTGGCAACCTGGCTGCTCCGTGATAACTGCGCTGGAAAATGACGTCATCTTTATCGTTGTGAAAAGCGCCACCACCATATAAATAACGACTGCATCGTCTCTGCTTCCCTGGGACTTGCGACCACGCGTGGCAACTACTGAGCGCCTCTTCGTTTCACTGTTATAGCCATCAAGACAACGACAACACGATTGGCAGTTCTGATTGTGGCAAGCTGGCTGCTCCGTGATAACTTCACAGGAAAATGATGAATGTTTATCGTCGTGAATAGCGCCACCACAAGCTACATAACGACTGCATCGCCTCGGCTTCCCTGGGATTTGCGACCACGCGTGGCAACTACTGATCGCCTCTTCTTTTCACTCTTATAGCCATCAAGACAACGACCACACGATTGACAGTTCTGATTGTTGCAAGCTAGCTGCTCCCTGATAACTGCGCTGGAAAATGACGTCATCTTTATCGTTGTGAATAGCGCCACCACCAGATAAATAACGACTGCATCGTCTCGGCTTCCCTGGGACTTGCGACCACGCGTGGCAACTACTGAGCGCCTCGTCTTTTCACTGTTATAGCCATCAAGACAACGACAACACGATTGGCAGTTCTGATTGTGGCAAGCTGGCTACTCCGTGATAACTGCGCTGGAAAATGTCGTCATCTTTATCGTTGTGAATAGCGCCACCACCAGCTATATAACGACTGCATCGCCTCGGCTTCCCTGGCATTTGCGACCACGCGTGGCAACTACTGAGCGCCTCTTCTTTTCACTGTTATAGCCATCAAGACAACGATCACACGATTGGCAGTTCTGATTGTGGCAACCTGGCTGCTCCGTGATAACTGCACTCGAAAACGACGTCATCTTTATCGCCGTGAATAGCGCCACCACCAGCTACATAACGACTGCATCGCCTCGGATTCCCTGGGATTTGCGACCACGCGTGGCAACTAGTGAGCGCCTCTTCTTTTCACTGTAATAGCCATCAGGACAAAGACAACACGATTGATAGCTCTTATTGTGGCAAGCTGGCTGCTCCGTGATAACTGCACTGGAAAGTGGCGTCATCTTTATCGTCGTGAATAGCGCCACCACCAGCTATATAACGACTGCATCGTCTCGGCTTCCCTGGTATTTGCGACCACGCTTGGCAACTACTGAGCGCCTCTTTTTTTCACTGTAATAGCCATCAGGACAAAGACAACACGATTGATAGTCCTTATTGTGGCAAGCTGGCTGCTACGTGATAACTGCACTGGAAAACGACGTCATCTTTATCGCCGTGAATAGCGCCACCACCAGCTATATAACGACTGCATCGCCTCGGCTTCCCTGGTATTTGTGACCACGCTTGGCAACTACTGAGCGCCTCTTCTTTTCACTGTTATAGCCATCAAGACAACGATCACTCGGTTTACAGTTCTGATTGTGGCAAGCTGGCTACTCTGTGATAACTTCACAGGAAAATGACGAATCTTTATCGTCGTGAATAGCGCCACCACAAGCTATATAACGACTGCATCGTCTCGGCTTCCCTGGTATTTGTGACCACGCTTGGCAACTACTGAGCGCCTCTTTTTTTCACTGTAATAGCCATCAGGACCAAGAAAACACGATTGATAGTCCTTATTGTGGCGAGCTGGCTACTCCATGATAACTTCACAGGAAAATGACGAATCTTTATCGTCGTGAATAGCGCCACCACAAGCTACATAACGACTGCATCGCCTCGGCTTCCCTGGGATTTGCGACCACGCGTGGCAACTACTGAGCGCCTCTTCTTTTCACTGTTATAGCCATCAAGACAACGATCACTCGATTTACAGTCCTGATTGTGGCGAGCTGGCTACTCCATGATAACTTCACAGGAAAATGACGAATCTTTATCGTCGTGAATAGCGCCACCACAAGCTACATAACGACTGCATCGCCTCGGCTTCCCTGGGATTTGCGACCACGCGTGGCAACTACTGAGCGCCTCTTCTCTTCACTCTTATAGCCATCAAGACAACGACCACACGATTTACAGTTCTGATTGTGGCAACCTGGCTGCTACGTGATAACTGCACTGGAAAACGACGCCATCTTTATCGCCGTGAATAGCGCCACCACCAGCTATATAACGAATGCATCGTCTCGGCTTCCCTGGTATTTGCGACCACGCTTGGCAACTACTGAGCGCCTCTTCTTTTCACTGTTATAGCCATCAAGACAACGATCACTCGATTTACAGTCCTGATTGTGGCGAGCTGGCTACTCCATGATAACTTCACAGGAAAATGACGAATCTTTATCGTCGTGAATAGCGCCACCACAAGCTACATAACGACTGCATCGCCTCGGCTTCCCTGGGATTTGCGACCACGCGTGGCAACTACTGAGCGCCTCTTCTTTTCACTCTTGTAGCCATCAAGACAACGACCACACGATTGACAGTTCTGATTGTGGCAAGCTAGCTGCTCCGTGATAACTGCGCTGGAAAATGACGTCATCTTTATCGTTGTGAAAAGCGCCACCACCATATAAATAACGACTGCATCGTCTCTGCTTCCCTGGGACTTGCGACCACGCGTGGCAACTACTGAGCGCCTCTTCGTTTCACTGTTATAGCCATCAAGACAACGACAACACGATTGGCAGTTCTGATTGTGGCAAGCTGGCTGCTCCGTGATAACTTCACAGGAAAATGATGAATCTTTATCGTCGTGAATAGCGCCACCACAAGCTACATAACGACTGCATCGCCTCGGCTTCCCTGGGATTTGCGACCACGCGTGGCAACTACTGATCGCCTCTTCTTTTCACTCTTATAGCCATCAAGACAACGACCACACGATTGACAGTTCTGATTGTTGCAAGCTAGCTGCTCCCTGATAACTGCGCTGGAAAATGACGTCATCTTTATCGTTGTGAATAGCGCCACCACCAGATAAATAACGACTGCATCGTCTCGGCTTCCCTGGGACTTGCGACCACGCGTGGCAACTACTGAGCGCCTCTTCTTTTCACTGTTATAGCCATCAAGACAACGACAACACGATTGGCAGTTCTGATTGTGGCAAGCTGGCTACTCCGTGATAACTGCGCTGGAAAATGTCGTCATCTTTATCGTTGTGAATAGCGCCACCACCAGCTATATAACGACTGCATCGCCTCGGCTTCCCTGGCATTTGCGACCACGCGTGGCAACTACTGAGCGCCTCTTCTTTTCACTGTTATAGCCATCAAGACAACGATCACACGATTGACAGTTCTGATTGTGGCAAGCTGGCTGCTCCGTGATAACTTCACAGGAAAATGACGCATCGTTATCGTCGTGAATAGCGCCACCACAAGCTACATAACGACTGCATCGCCTCGGCTTCCCTGGCTTTTGCGACCACGCGTGGCAACTACTGCGCGCCTCTTCTTTTCACTGTTATAGCCATCAAGACAACGACCAAACGATTGACTGTTCTGATTGTGGCAAGCTGGCTGCTCCGTGATAACTGCACTCGAAAACGACGTCATCTTTATCGCCGTGAATAGCGCCACCACCAGCTACATAACGACTGCATCGCCTCGGATTCCCTGGGATTTGCGACCACGCGTGGCAACTACTGAGCGCCTCTTCTTTTCACTGTTATAGCCATCAGGACAACGACAACACGATTGACAGTTCTGATTGTGGCAAGCTGGCTGCTCCGTGATAACTGCACTGGAAAATGGCGTCATCTTTATCGTCGTGAATAGCGCCACCACCAGCTATATAACGACTGCATCGCCTCGGCTTCCCTGGCATTTGCGACCACGCGTGGCAACTACTGAGCGCCTCTTCTTTTCACTGTTATAGCCATCAAGACAACGATCACACGATTGACAGTTCTGATTGTGGCAAGCTGGCTGCTCCGTGATAACTTCACAGGAAAATGACGCATCTTTATCGTCGTGAATAGCGCCACCACAAGCTACATAACGACTGCATCGCCTCGGCTTCCCTGGTATTTGCGACCACGCGTGGCAACTACTGAGCGCCTCTTCTTTTCACTGTTATAGCCATCAAGACAACGACCACACGATTGACTGTTCTGATTGTGGCAAGCTGGCTGCTCCGTGATAACTGCACTCGAAAATGACGTCATCTTTATCGTCGTGAATAGCGCCACCACCAGCTACATAACGACTGCATCGCCTCGGCTTCCCTGGGATTTGCGACCACGCGTGGCAACTACTGAGCGCCTCTTCTTTTCACTGTTATAGCCATCAAGACAACGATCACACGATTGGCAGTTCTGATTGTGGCAAGCTGGCTGCTCCGTGATAACTGCACTCGAAAACGACGTCATCTTTATCGCCGTGAATAGCGCCACCACCAGCTACATAACGACTGCATCGCCTCGGCTTCCCTGGCATTTGCGACCACGCGTGGCAACTACTGAGCGCCTCTTCTTTTCACTGTTATAGCCATCAAGACAACGATCACACGATTGACAGTTCTGATTGTGGCAAGCTGGCTGCTCCGTGATAACTTCACAGGAAAATGACGCATCGTTATCGTCGTGAATAGCGCCACCACAAGCTACATAACGACTGCATCGCCTCGGCTTCCCTGGTATTTGCGACCACGCGTGGCAACTACTGAGCGCCTCTTCTTTTCACTGTTATAGCCATCAAGACAACGACCAACACGATTGACTGTTCTGATTGTGGCAAGCTGGCTGCTCCGTGATAACTGCACTCGAAAACGACGTCATCTTTATCGCCGTGAATAGCGCCACCACCAGCTACATAACGACTGCATCGCCTCGGCTTCCCTGGGATTTGCGACCACGCGTGGCAACTACTGAGCGCCTCTTCTTTTCACTGTTATAGCCATCAGGACAACGATCACACGATTGGCAGTTCTGATTGTGGCAAGCTGGCTGCTCCGTGATAACTGCACTGGAAAACGACGTCATCTTTATCGCCGTGAATAGCGCCACCACCAGCTACATAACGACTGCATCGCCTCGGCTTCCCTGGCATTTGCGACCACGCGTGGCAACTACTGAGCGCCTCTTCTTTTCACTGTTATAGCCATCAAGACAACGATCACACGATTGACAGTTCTGATTGTGGCAAGCTGGCTGCTCCGTGATAACTTCACAGGAAAATGACGCATCGTTATCGTCGTGAATAGCGCCACCACAAGCTACATAACGACTGCATCGCCTCGGCTTCCCTGGTATTTGCGACCACGCGTGGCAACTACTGCGCGCCTCTTCTTTTCACTGTTATAGCCATCAAGACAACGACCAAACGATTGACTGTTCTGATTGTGGCAAGCTGGCTGCTCCGTGATAACTGCACTCGAAAACGACGTCATCTTTATCGCCGTGAATAGCGCCACCACCAGCTACATAACGACTGCATCGCCTCGGATTCCCTGGGATTTGCGACCACGCGTGGCAACTACTGAGCGCCTCTTCTTTTCACTGTTATAGCCATCAAGACAACGATCACACGATTGACAGTTCTGATTGTGGCAAGCTGGCTGCTCCGTGATAACTTCACAGGAAAATGACGCATCGTTATCGTCGTGAATAGCGCCAACACAAGCTACATAACGACTGCATCGCCTCGGCTTCCCTGGTTTTGCGACCACGCGTGGCAACTACTGAGCGCCTCTTCTTTTCACTGTTATAGCCATCAAGACAACGACAACACGATTGGCAGTTCTGATTGTGGCAAGCTGGCTGCTCCGTGATAACTGCACTCGAAAACGACGTCATCTTTATCGCCGTGAATAGCGCCACCACCAGCTACATAACGACTGCATCGCCTCGGATTCCCTGGGATTTGCGACCACGCGTGGCAACTAGTGAGCGCCTCTTCTTTTCACTGTTATAGCCATCAGGACAAAGACAACACGATTGATAGCTCTTATTGTGGCAAGCTGGCTGCTCCGTGATAACTGCACTGGAAAGTGGCGTCATCTTTATCGTCGTGAATAGCGCCACCACCAGCTATATAACGACTGCATCGTCTCGGCTTCCCTGGTATTTGCGACCACGCTTGGCAACTACTGAGCGCCTCTTTTTTTCACTGTAATAGCCATCAGGACAAAGACAACACGATTGATAGTCCTTATTGTGGCAAGCTGGCTGCTCCGTGATAACTGCACTGGAAAGTGGCGTCATCTTTATCGTCGTGAATAGCGCCACCACCAGCTATATAACGAATGCATCGTCTCGGCTTCCCTGGTATTTGCGACCACGCTTGGCAACTACTGAGCGCCTCTTCTTTTCACTGTTATAGCCATCAAGACAACGATCACTCGATTTACAGTCCTGATTGTGGCGAGCTGGCTACTCCATGATAACCTCACAGGAAAATGACGAATCTTTATCGTCGTGAATAGCGCCACCACAAGCTACATAACGACTGCATCACCTCGGCTTCCCTGGGATTTGCGACCACGCGTGGCAACTACTGAGCGCCTCTTCTCTTCACTCTTATAGCCATCAAGACAACGACCACACGATTTACAGTTCTGATTGTGGCAACCTGGCTGCTACGTGATAACTGCACTGGAAAACGACGTCATCTTTATCGCCGTGAATAGCGCCACCACCAGCTATATAACGACTGCATCGCCTCGGCTTCCCTGGTATTTGTGACCACGCTTGGCAACTACTGAGCGCCTCTTCTTTTCACTGTTATAGCCATCAAGACAACGATCACTCGGTTTACAGTTCTGATTGTGGCAAGCTGGCTACTCTGTGATAACTTCACAGGAAAATGACGAATCTTTATCGTCGTGAATAGCGCCACCACAAGCTACATAACGACTGCATCGCCTCGGCTTCCCTGGGATTTGCGACCACGCGTGGCAACTACTGAGCGCCTCTTCTTTTCACTCTTATAGCCATCAAGACAACGACCACACGATTGACAGTTCTGATTGTGGCAAGCTAGCTGCTCCGTGATAACTGCGCTGGAAAATGACGTCATCTTTATCGTTGTGAAAAGCGCCACCACCATATAAATAACGACTGCATCGTCTCTGCTTCCCTGGGACTTGCGACCACGCGTGGCAACTACTGAGCGCCTCTTCGTTTCACTGTTATAGCCATCAAGACAACGACAACACGATTGGCAGTTCTGATTGTGGCAAGCTGGCTGCTCCGTGATAACTGCACTGGAAAATGGCGTTATCTTTATCGTCGTGATTAGCGCCACCACCAGCTATATAACGACTGCATCGTCTCGGCTTCCCTGGGATATGCGACCACGCGTGGCCACTACTGAGCGCCTCTTTTCACTGTTATAGCCACCAAGGCAACGACAACACGATTGACAGTTCTGATTGTGGCAACCTGGCTGCTCCGTGATAACTGCACTCGAAAACGACGTCATCTTTATTGCCGTGAATAGCGCCACCACCAGCTACATAACGACTGCATCGCCTCGGATTCCCTGGGATTTGCGACCACGTGTGGCAACTAGTGAGCGCCTCTTCTTTTCACTGTTATAGCCATCAGGACAAAGACAACACGATTGATTGTTCTTATTGTGGCAAGCTGGCTGCTCCATGATAACCGCACTGGAAAGTGGCGTCATCTTTATCGTCGTGAATAGCGCCACCACCAGCTATATAACGACTGCATCGTCTCGGCTTCCCTGGGATTTGCGACCACGCGTGGCAACTAGTGAGCGCCTCTTCTTTTCACTGTAATAGCCATCAGGACAAAGACAACACGATTGATAGTTCTTATTGTGGCAAGCTGGCTGCTCCGTGATAACTGCACTGGAAAGTGGCGTCATCTTTATCGTCGTGAATAGCGCCACCACCAGCTATATAACGACTGCATCGTCTCGGCTTCCCTGGTATTTGCGACCACGCTTGGCAACTACTGAGCGCCTCTTCTTTTCACTGTTATAGCCATCAAGACAACGATCACTCGATTTACAGTCCTGATTGTGGCGAGCTGGCTACTCCATGATAACATCACAGCAAAATGACGAATCTTTATCGTCGTGAATAGCGCCACCACAAGCTACATAACGACTGCATCGCCTCGGCTTCCCTGGGATTTGCGACCACGCGTGGCAACTACTGAGCGCCTCTTCTTTTCACTGTTATAGCCATCAAGACAACGATCACTCGGTTTACAGTTCTGATTGTGGCAAGCTGGCTACCCCGTGATAACTTCACAGGAAAATGACGAATCTTTATCGTCGTGAATAGCGCCACCACAAGCTACATAACGACTGCATCGCCTCGGCTTCCCTGGGATTTGCGACCACGCGTGGCAACTACTGAGCGCCTCTTCTTTTCACTCTTATAGCCATCAAGACAACGACCACACGATTGACATTTCTGATTGTGGCAAGCTAGCTGCTCCGTGATAACTGCGCTGGAAAATGACGTCATCTTTATCGTTGTGAATAGCGCCACCACCATATAAATAACGACTGCATCGTCTCGGCTTCCCTGGGACTTGCGACCACGCGTGGCAACTACTGAGCGCCTCTTCTTTTCACTGTTATAGCCATCAAGACAACGACAACACGATTGGCAGTTCTGATTGTGGCAAGCTGGCTGCTCCGTGATAACTGCGCTGGAAAATGTCGTCATCTTTATCGTTGTGAATAGCGCCACCACCAGCTATATAACGACTGCATCGCCTCGGCTTCCCTGGCATTAGCGACCACGCGTGGCAACTACTGAGCGCCTCTTCTTTTCACTGTTATAGCCATCAAGACAACGACCACACGATTTACAGTTCTGATTGTGGCAACCTGGCTGCTACGTGATAACTGCACTCGAAAACGACGTCATCTTTATCGCCGTGAATAGCGCCCCCACCAGCTACATAACGACTGCATCGCCTCGGATTCCCTGGGATTTGCGACCACGCGTGGCAACTAGTGAGCGCCTCTTCTTTTCACTGTAATAGCCATCTGGACAAAGACAACACGATTGATAGCTCTTATTGTGGCAAGCTGGCTGCTCCGTGATAACTGCACTGGAAAGTGGCGTCATCTTTATCGTCGTGAATAGCGCCACCACCAGCTATATAACGACTGCATCGTCTCGGCTTCCCTGGTATTTGCGACCACGCTTGGCAACTACTGAGCGCCTCTTCTTTTCACTGTTATAGCCATCAAGACAACGATCACTCGATTTACAGTCCTGATTGTGGCGAGCTGGCTACTTCATGATAACTTCACAGGAAAAGGACGAACCTTTATCGTCGTGAATTGCGCCACCACAAGCTACATAACGACTGCATCGCCTCGGCTTCCCTGGGATTTGCGACCACGCGTGGCAACTACTGAGCGCCTCTTCTCTTCACTCTTATAGCCATCAAGACAACGACCACACGATTTACAGTTCTGATTGTGGCAACCTGGCTGCTCCGCGATAACTGCACTGGAAATGACGTCATCTTTTTCGTCGTGAATAGCGCCACCACCATTTATATAACGACTGTATCGCCTCGACTTCCCTGGGACTTGCGACCACGCGTGGCAACTACTTAGCGCCTCTTCTTTTCACTGTTATAGCCATCAAGACAACGACAACACGATTGACAGTTCTGATTGTGGCAAGCTGGCTGCTCCGTGATAACTGCGCTGGAAAATGTCGTCATCTTTATCGTTGTGAATAGCTCCACCACCAGCTATATAACGACTGCATCGCCTCGGCTTCCCTGGCATTTGCGACCACGCGTGGCAACTACTGAGCGCCTCTTCTTTTCACTGTTATAGCCATCAAGACAACGATCACTCGATTTACAGTCCTGATTGTGGCGAGCTGGCTACTCCATGATAACTTCACAGGAAAATGACGAATCTTTATCGTCGTGAATAGCGCCACCACAAGCTACATAACGACTGCATCGCCTCGGCTTCCCTGGGACTTGCGACCACGCGTGGCAACTACTGAGCGCCTCTTCTTTTCACTGTTATAGCCATCAAGACAACGACAACACGATTGGCAGTTCTGATTGTGGCAAGCTGGCTGCTCCGTGATAACTGCGCTGGAAAATGTCGTCATCTTTATCGTTGTGAATAGCTCCACCACCAGCTATATAACGACTGCATCGCCTCGGCTTCCCTGGCATTTGCGACCACGCGTGGCAACTACTGAGCGCCTCTTCTTTTCACTGTTATAGCCATCAAGACAACGATCACTCGATTTACAGTCCTGATTGTGGCGAGCTGGCTACTCCATGATAACTTCACAGGAAAATGACGAATCTTTATCGTCGTGAATAGCGCCACCACAAGCTACATAACGACTGCATCGCCTCGGCTTCCCTGGGATTTGCGACCACGCGTGGCAACTACTGAGCGCCTCTTCTCTTCACTCTTATAGCCATCAAGACAACGACCACACGATTTACAGTTCTGATTGTGGCAACCTGGCTGCTACGTGATAACTGCACTGGAAAACGACGTCATCTTTATCGCCGTGAATAGCGCCACCACCAGCTACATAACGACTGCATCGCCTCGGATTCCCTGGGATTTGCGACCACGCGTGGCAACTAGTGAGCGCCTCTTCTTTTCACTGTAATAGCCATCTGGACAAAGACAACACGATTGATAGTTCTTATTGTGGCAAGCTGGCTGCTCCGTGATAACTGCACTCGAAAACGACGTCATCTTTATTGCCGTGAATAGCGCCACCACCAGCTATATAACAACTGCATCGCCTCGGCTTCCCTGGGATTTGCGACCACGCGTGGCAACTAGTGAGCGCCTCTTCTTTTCACTGTTATAGCCATCAGGACAAAGACAACACGATTGATTGTTCTTATTGTGGCAAGCTGGCTGCTCCGTGATAACCGCACTGGAAAGTGGCGTCATCTTTATCGTCGTGAATAGCGCCACCACCAGCTATATAACGACTGCATCGTCTCGGCTTCCCTGGTATTTGTGACCACGCTTGGCAACTACTGAGCGCCTCTTCTTTTCACTGTTATAGCCATCAAGACAACGATCACTCGGTTTACAGTTCTGATTGTGGCAAGCTGGCTACTCCGTGATAACTTCACAGGAAAATGACGAATCTTTATCGTCGTGAATAGCGCCACCACAAGCTACATAACGACTGCATCGCCTCGGCTTCCCTGGGATTTGCGACCACGCGTGGCAACTACTGAGCGCCTCTTCTTTTCACTCTTATAGCCATCAAGACAACGACCACACGATTGACAGTTCTGATTGTGGCAAGCTAGCTGCTCCGTGATAACTGCGCTGGAAAATGACGTCATCTTTATCGTTGTGAATAGCGCCACCACCAGATAAATAACGACTGCATCGTCTCGGCTTCCCTGGGACTTGCGACCACGCGTGGCAACTACTGAGCGCCTCTTCTTTTCACTGTTATAGCCATCAAGACAACGACAACACGATTGGCAGTTCTGATTGTGGCAAGCTGGCTGCTCCGTGATAACTGCGCTGGAAAATGTCGTCATCTTTATCGTTGTGAATAGCGCCACCACCAGCTATATAACGACTGCATCGCCTCGGCTTCCCTGGCATTTGCGACCACGCGTGGCAACTACTGAGCGCCTCTTCTTTTCACTGTTATAGCCATCAAGACAACGACCACACGATTGACAGTTCTGATTGTGGCAAGCTGGCTGCTCCGTGATAACTGCACTGGAAAATGACGTCATCTTTATCGTTGTGAATAGCGCCACCACCAGCTATATAACGACTGCATCGCCTCGGCTTCCCTGGCATTAGCGACCACGCGTGGCAACTACTGATCGCCTCTTCTTTTCACTGTTATAGCCATCAAGACAACGACCACACGATTTACAGTTCTGATTGTGGCAACCTGGCTGCTCCGTGATAACTGCACTGGAAAACGACGTCATCTTTATCGCCGTGAATAGCGCCACCACCAGCTACATAACGACTGCATCGCCTCGGATTCCCTGGGATTTGCGACCACGCGTGGCAACTAGTGAGCGCCTCTTCTTTTCACTGTTATAGCCATCAGGACAAAGACAACACGATTGATAGTTCTTATTGTGGCAAGCTGGCTGCTCCGTGATAACTGCACTGGAAAGTGGCGTCATCTTTATCGTCGTGAATAGCGCCACCACCAGCTATATAACGACTGCATCGCCTCGGCTTCCCTGGTATTTGCGACCACGCGTGGCAACTACTGAGCGCCTCTTCTTTTCACTGTTATAGCCATCAAGACAACGATCACTCGATTTACAGTTCTGATTGTGGCAAGCTGGCTACTCCGTGATAACTTCACAGGAAAATGACGAATCTTTATCGTCGTGAATAGCGCCACCACAAGCTACATAACGACTGCATCGCCTCGGCTTCCCTGGGATTTGCGACCACGCGTGGCAACTACTGAGCGCCTCTTCTTTTCACTCTTATAGCCATCAAGACAACGACCACACGATTGACAGTTCTGATTGTGGCAAGCTAGCTGCTCCGTGATAACTGCGCTGGAAAATGACGTCATCTTTATCGTTGTGAATAGCGCCACCACCAGATAAATAACGACTGCATCGTCTCGGCTTCCCTGGGACTTGCGACCACGCGTGGCAACTACTGAGCGCCTCTTCTTTTCACTGTTATAGCCATCAAGACAACGACAACACGATTGGCAGTTCTGATTGTGGCAAGCTGGCTGCTCCGTGATAACTGCGCTGGAAAATGTCGTCATCTTTATCGTTGTGAATAGCGCCACCACCAGCTATATAACGACTGCATCGCCTCGGCTTCCCTGGCATTTGCGACCACGCGTGGCAACTACTGAGCGCCTCTTCTTTTCACTGTTATAGCCATCAAGACAACGATCACACGATTGACAGTTCTGATTGTGGCAAGCTGGCTGCTCCGTGATAACTTCACAGGAAAATGACGCATCTTTATCGTCGTGAATAGCGCCACCACAAGCTACATAACGACTGCATCGCCTCGGCTTCCCTGGATTTGCGACCACGCGTGGCAACTACTGAGCGCCTCTTCTTTTCACTGTTATAGCCATCAAGACAACGACCACACGATTGACTGTTCTGATTGTGGCAACCTGGCTGCTCCGTGATAACTGCACTGGAAAACGACGTCATCTTTATCGCCGTGAATAGCGCCACCACCAGCTACATAACGACTGCATCGCCTCGGCTTCCCTGGGATTTGCGACCACGCGTGGCAACTACTGAGCGCCTCTTCTTTTCACTGTTATAGCCATCAAGACAACGACAACACGATTGACAGTTCTGATTGTGGCAAGCTGGCTGCTCCGTGATAACTGCACTGGAAAATGGCGTCATCTTTATCGTCGTGAATAGCGCCACCACCAGCTATATAACGACTGCATCGCCTCGGCTTCCCTGGGATTTGCGACCACGCGTGGCAACTACTGAGCGCCTCTTCTTTTCACTGTTATAGCCATCAAGGACAACGACAACACGATTGACTGTTCTGATTGTGGCAAGCTGGCTGCTCCGTGATAACTGCACTCGAAAACGACGTCATCTTTATTGCCGTGAATAGCGCCACCACCAGCTACATAACGACTGCATCGCCTCGGATTCCCTGGGATTTGCGACCACGCGTGGCAACTAGTGAGCGCCTCTTCTTTTCACTGTTATAGCCATCAGGACAAAGACAACACGATTGATTGTTCTTATTGTGGCAAGCTGGCTGCTCCGTGATAACCGCACTGGAAAGTGGCGTCATCTTTATCGCCGTGAATAGCGCCACCACCAGCTATATAACGACTGCATCGCCTCGGCTTCCCTGGGATTTGCGACCACGCGTGGCAACTAGTGAGCGCCTCTTCTTTTCACTGTTATAGCCATCAGGACAAAGACAACACGATTGATTGTTCTTATTGTGGCAAGCTGGCTGCTCCGTGATAACCGCACTAGAAAGTGGCGTCATCTTTATTCGTCGTGAATAGCGCCACCACCAGCTATATAACGACTGCATCGCCTCGGCTTCCCTGGGATTTGCGACCACGCGTGGCAACTACTGAGCGCCTCTTCTTTTCACTGTTATAGCCATCAGGACAAAGACAACACGATTGATTGTTCTTATTGTGGCAAGCTGGCTGCTCCGTGATAACCGCACTAGAAAGTGGCGTCATCTTTATCGCCGTGAATAGCGCCACCACCAGCTACATAACGACTGCATCGCCTCGGATTCCCTGGGATTTGCGACCACGCGTGGCAACTAGTGAGCGCCTCTTCTTTTCACTGTTATAGCCATCAGGACAAAGACAACACGATTGATTGTTCTTATTGTGGCAAGCTGGCTGCTCCGTGATAACCGCACTAGAAAGTGGCGTCATCTTTATCGTCGTGAATAGCGCCACCACCAGCTATATAACAACTGCATCGCCTCGGATTCCCTGGGATTTGCGACCACGCGTGGCAACTAGTGAGCGCCTCTTCTTTTCAGTGTTATAGCCATCTGGACAAAGACAACACGATTGATTGTTCTTATTGTGGCAAGCTGGCTGCTCCGTGATAACTGCACTCGAAAACGACGTCATCTTTATTGCCGTGAATAGCGCCACCACCAGCTATATAACAACTGCATCGCCTCGGATTCCCTGGGATTTGCGACCACGCGTGGCAACTAGTGAGCGCATCTACTTTTCACTGTTATAGCCATCAGGACAAAGACAACACGATTGATTGTTCTTATTGTGGCAAGCTGGCTGCTCCGTGATAACTGCACTCGAAAACGACGTCATCTTTATTGCCGTGAATAGCGCCACCACCAGCTATATAACAACTGCATCGCCTCGGATTCCCTGGGATTTGCGACCACGCGTGGCAACTAGTGAGCGCCTCTTCTTTTCACTGTTATAGCCATCAGGACAAAGACAACACGATTGATTGTTCTTATTGTGGCAAGCTGGCTGCTCCGTGATAACTGCACTCGAAAACGACGTCATCTTTATCGCCGTGAATAGCGCCACCACCAGCTATATAACGACTGCATCGCCTCGGCTTCCCTGGGATTTGCGACCACGCGTGGCAACTACTGAGCGCCTCTTCTTTTCACTGTTATAGCCATCAGGACAAAGACAACACGATTGATTGTTCTTATTGTGGCAAGCTGGCTGCTCCGTGATAACCGCACTAGAAAGTGGCGTCATCTTTATCGTCGTGAATAGCGCCACCACCAGCTATATAACGACTGCATCGTCTCGGCTTCCCTGGTATTTGTGACCACGCTTGGCAACTACTGAGCGCCTCTTCTTTTCACTGTTATAGCCATCAAGACAACGATCACTCGGTTTACAGTTCTGATTGTGGCAAGCAGGCTACTCCGTGATAACTTCACAGGAAAATGATGAATCTTTATCGTCGTGAATAGCGCCACCACAAGCTACATAACGACTGCATCGCCTCGGCTTCCCTGGGATTTGCGACCACGCGTGGCAACTATTGATCGCCTCTTCTTTTCACTCTTATAGCCATCAAGACAACGACCACACGATTGACAGTTCTGATTGTTGCAAGCTAGCTGCTCCGTGATAACTGCGCTGGAAAATGACGTAATCTTTATCGTTGTGAATAGCGCCACCACCAGATAAATAACGACTGCATCGTCTCGGCTTCCCTGGGACTTGCGACCACGCGTGGCAACTACTGAGCGCCTCTTCTTTTCACTGTTATAGCCATCAAGACAACGACAACACGATTGGCAGTTCTGATTGTGGCAAGCTGGCTGCTCCGTGATAACTGCGCTGGAAAATGTCGTCATCTTAATCGTTGTGAATAGCGCCACCACCAGCTATATAACGACTGCATCGCCTCGGCTTCCCTGGCATTAGCGACCACGCGTGGCAACTACTGATCGCCTCTTCTTTTCACTGTTATAGCCATCAAGACAACGACCACACGATTTACAGTTCTGATTGTGGCAACCTGGCTGCTACGTGTTAACTGCACTGGAAAACGACGTCATCTTAATCGTTGTGAATAGCGCCACCACCAGCTATATAACGACTGCATCGCCTCGGCTTCCCTGGCATTAGCGACCACGCGTGGCAACTACTGATCGCCTCTTCTTTTCACTGTTATAGCCATCAAGACAACGACCACACGATTTACAGTTCTGATTGTGGCAACCTGGCTGCTCCGTGATAACTGCACTCGAAAACGACGTCATCTTTATTGCCGTGAATAGCGCCACCACCAGCTATATAACAACTGCATCGCCTCGGATTCCCTGGGATTTGCGACCACGCGTGGCAACTAGTGAGCGCCTCTACTTTTCACTGTTATAGCTATCAGGACAAAGACAACACGATTGATTGTTCTTATTGTGGCAAGCTGGCTGCTCCGTGATAACCGCACTAGAAAGTGGCGTCATCTTTATTGTCGTGAATAGCGCCACCACCAGCTATATAACGACTGCATCGTCTCGGCTTCCCTGGTATTTGTGACCACGCTTGGCAACTACTGAGCGCCTCTTCTTTTCACTGTTATAGCCATCAAGACAACGATCACTCGGTTTACAGTTCTGATTGTGGCAAGCAGGCTACTCCGTGATAACTTCACAGGAAAATGATGAATCTTTATCGTCGTGAATAGCGCCACCACAAGCTACATAACGACTGCATCGCCTCGGCTTCCCTGGGATTTGCGACCACGCGTGGCAACTATTGATCGCCTCTTCTTTTCACTCTTATAGCCATCAAGACAACGACCACACGATTGACAGTTCTGATTGTTGCAAGCTAGCTGCTCCGTGATAACTGCGCTGGAAAATGACGTAATCTTTATCGTTGTGAATAGCGCCACCACCAGATAAATAACGACTGCATCGTCTCGGCTTCCCTGGGACTTGCGACCACGCGTGGCAACTACTGAGCGCCTCTTCTTTTCACTGTTATAGCCATCAAGACAACGACAACACGATTGGCAGTTCTGATTGTGGCAAGCTGGCTACTCCGTGATAACTGCGCTGGAAAATGTCGTCATCTTTATCGTTGTGAATAGCGCCACCACCAGCTATATAACGACTGCATCGCCTCGGCTTCCCTGGCATTTGCGACCACGCGTGGCAACTACTGAGCGCCTCTTCTTTTCACTGTTATAGCCATCAAGACAACGATCACACGATTGACAGTTCAGATTGTGGCATGCTGGCTGCTCCGTGATACTTCACAGGAAAATGACGCATCGTTATCGTCGTGAATAGCGCCACCACAAGCTACATAACGACTGCATCGCCTCGGCTTCCCTGGTTTTGCGACCACGCGTGGCAACTACTGCGAGCCTTTTCTTTTTACTGTTATAGCCATCAAGACAACGACCACACGATTGACTGTTCTGATTGTGGCAACCTGGCTGCTCCGTGATAACTGCACTCGAAAACGACGTCATCTTTATCGCCGTGAATAGCGCCACCACCAGCTACATAACGACTGCATCGCCTCGGATTCCCTGGGATTTGCGACCACGCGTGGCAACTAGTGAGCGCCTCTTCTTTTCACTGTAATAGCCATCAGGACTAAGACAACACGATTGATAGCTCTTATTGTGGCAAGCTGGCTGCTCCGTGATAACTGCACTGGAAAGTGGCGTCATCTTTATCGTCGTGAATAGCGCCACCACCAGCTATATAACGACTGCATCGTCTCGGCTTCCCTGGTATTTGCGACCACGCTTGGCAACTACTGAGCGCCTCTTTTTTTCACTGTAATAGCCATCAGGACAAAGACAACACGATTGATAGTCCTTATTGTGGCAAGCTGGCTGCTCCGTGATAACTGCACTGGAAAGTGGCGTCATCTTTATCGTCGTGAATAGCGCCACCACCAGCTATATAACGACTGCATCGTCTCGGCTTCCCTGGTATTTGCGACCACGCCTGGCAACTACTGAGCGCCTCTTCTTTTCACTGTTATAGCCATCAAGACAACGATCACTCGTTTTAGCAGTCCTGATTGTGGCGAGCTGGCTACTCCATGATAACTTCACAGGAAAATGACGAATCTTTATCGTCGTGAATAGCGCCACCACAAGCTACATAACGACTGCATCGCCTCGGCTTCCCTGGGATTTGCGACCACGCGTGGCAACTACTGAGCGCCTCTTCTCTTCACTCTTATAGCCATCAAGACAACGACCACACGATTTACAGTTCTGAGTGTGGCAACCTGGCTGCTACGTGATAACTGCACTGGAAAACGACGCCATCTTTATCGCCGTGAATAGCGCCACCACCAGCTATATAACGACTGCATCGCCTCGGCTTCCCTGGTATTTGTGACCACGCTTGGCAACTACTGAGCGCCTCTTCTTTTCACTGTTATAGCCATCAAGACAACGATCACTCGGTTTACAGTTCTGATTGTGGCAAGCTGGCTACTCCGTGATAACTTCACAGGAAAATGACGAATCTTTATCGTCGTGAATAGCGCCACCACAAGCTACATAACGACTGCATCGCCTCGGCTTCCCTGGGATTTGCGACCACGCGTGGCAACTACTGAGCGCCTCTTCTTTTCACTCTTATAGCCATCAAGACAACGACCACACGATTGACAGTTCTGATTGTGGCAAGCTAGCTGCTCCGTGATAACTGCGCTGGAATATGACGTCATCTTTATCGTTGTGAATAGCGCCACCACCATATAAATAACGACTGCATCGTCTCGGCTTCCCTGGGACTTGCGACCACGCGTGGCAACTACTGAGCGCCTCTTCTTTTCACCGTTATAGCCATCAGGACAACGACAACACGATTGACAGTTCTGATTGTGGCAACCTGGCTGCTACGTGATAACTGCACTCGAAAACGACGTCATCTTTATTGCCGTGAATAGCGCCACCACCAGCTATATAACGACTGCATCGCCTCGGCTTCCCTGGGACTTGCGACCACGCGTGGCAACTACTGAGCGCCTCTTCTTTTCACCGTTATAGCCATCAGGACAACGACAACACGATTGACAGTTCTGATTGTGGCAACCTGGCTGCTACGTGATAACTGCACTGGAAAATGACGTCATCTTTATCGTCGTGAATAGCGCCACCACAAGCTACATAACGACTGCATCGCCTCGGCTTCCCTGGGATTTGCGACCACGCGTGGCAACTATTGAGCGCCTCTTCTTTTCACTCTTATAGCCATCAAGACAACGACCACACGATTGACAGTTCTGATTGTGGCAAGCTGGCTGCTCCGTGATAACTGCGCTGGAAAATGACGTAATCTTTATCGTCGTGAATAGCGCCACCACCAGCTAAATAACGACTGCATCGCCTCGGCTTCCCTGGGACTTGCGACCACGCGTGGCAACTACTGAGCGCCTCTTCTCTTCACTCTTATAGCCATCAAGACAACGACCACACGATTTACAGTTCTGAGTGTGGCAACCTGGCTGCTACGTGATAACTGCACTGGAAAACGACGCCATCTTTATCGCCGTGAATAGCGCCACCACCAGCTATATAACGACTGCATCGCCTCGGCTTCCCTGGTATTTGTGACCACGCTTGGCAACTACTGAGCGCCTCTTCTTTTCACTGTTATAGCCATCAAGACAACGATCACTCGGTTTACAGTTCTGATTGTGGCAAGCTGGCTACTCCGTGATAACTTCACAGGAAAATGACGAATCTTTATCGTCGTGAATAGCGCCACCACAAGCTACATAACGACTGCATCGCCTCGGCTTCCCTGGGACTTGCGACCACGCGTGGCAACTACTGAGCGCCTCTTCTTTTCACTCTTATAGCCATCAAGACAACGACCACACGATTGGCAGTTCTGATTGTGGCAAGCTGGCTGCTCCGTGATAACTGCGCTGGAATATGTCGTCATCTTTATCGTTGTGAAAAGCGCCACCACCATATAAATAACGACTGCATCGTCTCTGCTTCCCTGGGACTTGCGACCACGCGTGGCAACTACTGAGCGCCTCTTCTTTTCACCGTTATAGCCATCAGGACAACGACAACACGATTGACAGTTCTGATTGTGGCAACCTGGCTGCTACGTGATAACTGCACTCGAAAACGACGTCATCTTTATTGCCGTGAATAGCGCCACCACCAGCTATATAACGACTGCATCGTCTCGGCTTCCCTGGTATTTGCGACCACGCTTGGCAACTACTGAGCGCCTCTTCTTTTCACTGTTATAGCCATCAAGACAACGATCACTCGGTTTACAGTTCTGATTGTGGCAAGCTGGCTACTCCGTGATAACTTCACAGGAAAATGACGAATCTTTATCGTCGTGAATAGCGCCACCACAAGCTACATAACGACTGCATCGCCTCGGCTTCCCTGGGATTTGCGACCACGCGTGGCAACTACTGAGCGCCTCTTCTTTTCACTCTTATAGCCATCAAGACAACGACCACACGATTGACAGTTCTGATTGTGGCAAGCTAGCTGCTCCGTGATAACTGCGCTGGAAAATGACGTAATCTTTATCGTTGTGAATAGCGCCACCACCAGATAAATAACGACTGCATCGTCTCGGCTTCCCTGGGACTTGCGACCACGCGTGGCAACTACTGAGCGCCTCTTCTTTTCACTGTTATAGCCATCAAGACAACGACAACACGATTGGCAGTTCTGATTGTGGCAAGCTGGCTACTCCGTGATAACTGCGCTGGAAAATGTCGTCATCTTTATCGTTGTGAATAGCGCCACCACCAGCTATATAACGACTGCATCGCCTCGGCTTCCCTGGCACTTGCGACCACGCGTGGCAACTACTGAGCGCCTCTTCTTTTCACTGTTATAGCCATCAAGACAACGATCACACGATTGACAGTTCTGATTGTGGCATGCTGGCTGCTCCGTGATACTTCACAGGAAAATGACGCATCGTTATCGTCGTGAATAGCGCCACCACAAGCTACATAACGACTGCATCGCCTCGGCTTCCCTGGTTTTGCGACCACGCGTGGCAACTACTGCGAGCCTTTTCTTTTTACTGTTATAGCCATCAAGACAACGACCACACGATTGACTGTTCTGATTGTGGCAACCTGGCTGCTCCGTGATAACTGCACTCGAAAACGACGTCATCTTTATCGCCGTGAATAGCGCCACCACCAGCTACATAACGACTGCATCGCCTCGGATTCCCTGGGATTTGCGACCACGCGTGGCAACTAGTGAGCGCCTCTTCTTTTCACTGTAATAGCCATCAGGACTAAGACAACACGATTGATAGCTCTTATTGTGGCAAGCTGGCTGCTCCGTGATAACTGCACTGGAAAGTGGCGTCATCTTTATCGTCGTGAATAGCGCCACCACCAGCTATATAACGACTGCATCGTCTCGGCTTCCCTGGTATTTGCGACCACGCTTGGCAACTACTGAGCGCCTCTTTTTTTCACTGTAATAGCCATCAGGACAAAGACAACACGATTGATAGTCCTTATTGTGGCAAGCTGGCTGCTCCGTGATAACTGCACTGGAAAGTGGCGTCATCTTTATCGTCGTGAATAGCGCCACCACCAGCTATATAACGACTGCATCGTCTCGGCTTCCCTGGTATTTGCGACCACGCCTGGCAACTACTGAGCGCCTCTTCTTTTCACTGTTATAGCCATCAAGACAACGATCACTCGTTTTACAGTCCTGATTGTGGCGAGCTGGCTACTCCATGATAACTTCACAGGAAAATGACGAATCTTTATCGTCGTGAATAGCGCCACCACAAGCTACATAACGACTGCATCGCCTCGGCTTCCCTGGGATTTGCGACCACGCGTGGCAACTACTGAGCGCCTCTTCTCTTCACTCTTATAGCCATCAAGACAACGACCACACGATTTACAGTTCTGAGTGTGGCAACCTGGCTGCTACGTGATAACTGCACTGGAAAACGACGCCATCTTTATCGCCGTGAATAGCGCCACCACCAGCTATATAACGACTGCATCGCCTCGGCTTCCCTGGTATTTGTGACCACGCTTGGCAACTACTGAGCGCCTCTTCTTTTCACTGTTATAGCCATCAAGACAACGATCACTCGGTTTACAGTTCTGATTGTGGCAAGCTGGCTACTCTGTGATAACTTCACAGGAAAATGACGAATCTTTATCGTCGTGAATAGCGCCACCACAAGCTACATAACGACTGCATCGCCTCGGCTTCCCTGGGATTTGCGACCACGCGTGGCAACTACTGAGCGCCTCTTCTTTTCACTCTTATAGCCATCAAGACAACGACCACACGATTGACAGTTCTGATTGTGGCAAGCTAGCTGCTCCGTGATAACTGCGCTGGAATATGACGTCATCTTTATCGTTGTGAAAAGCGCCACCACCATATAAATAACGACTGCATCGTCTCTGCTTCCCTGGGACTTGCGACCACGCGTGGCAACTACTGAGCGCCTCTTCTTTTCACCGTTATAGCCATCAGGACAACGACAACACGATTGACAGTTCTGATTGTGGCAACCTGGCTGCTACGTGATAACTGCACTCGAAAACGACGTCATCTTTATTGCCGTGAATAGCGCCACCACCAGCTATATAACGACTGCATCGCCTCGGCTTCCCTGGGATTTGCGACCACGCGTGGCAACTACTGAGCGCCTCTTCTTTTCACTGTTATAGCCATCAGGACAACGACAACACGATTGACAGTTCTGATTGTGGCAACCTGGCTGCTACGTGATAACTGCACTGGAAAACGACGTCATCTTTATCGTCGTGAATAGCGCCACCACCAGCTATATAACGACTGCATCGCCTCGGCTTCCCTGGGATTTGCGACCACGCGTGGCAACTAGTGAGCGCCTCTTCTTTTCACTGTAATAGCCATCAGGACAAAGACAACACGATTGATAGCTCTTATTGTGGCAAGCTGGCTGCTCCGTGATAACTGCACTGGAAAGTGGCGTCATCTTTATCGTCGTGAATAGCGCCACCACCAGCTATATAACGACTGCATCGTCTCGGCTTCCCTGGTATTTGTGACCACGCTTGGCAACTACTGAGCGCCTCTTTTTTTCACTGTAATAGCCATCAGGACAAAGACAACACGATTGATAGTTCTTATTGTGGCAAGCTGGCTGCTCCGTGATAACTGCACTGGAAAGTGGCGTCATCTTTATCGTCGTGAATAGCGCCACCACCAGCTATATAACGACTGCATCGTCTCGGCTTCCCTGGTATTTGCGACCACGCTTGGCAACTACTGAGCGCCTCTTCTTTTCACTGTTATAGCCATCAAGACAACGATCACTCGATTTACAGTCCTGATTGTGGCGAGCTGGCTACTCCATGATAACTTCACAGGAAAATGACGAATCTTTATCGTCGTGAATAGCGCCACCACAAGCTACATAACGACTGCATCGCCTCGGCTTCCCTGGGATTTGCGACCACGCGTTGCAACTACTGAGCGCCTCTTCTTTTCACTGTTATAGCCATCAAGACAACGATCACTCGGTTTACAGTTCTGATTGTGGCAAGCTGGCTACCCCGTGATAACTTCACAGGAAAATGACGAATCTTTATCGTCGTGAATAGCGCCACCACAAGCTACAAAACGACTGCATCGCCTCGGCTTCCCTGGGATTTGCGACCACGCGTGGCAACTACTGAGCGCCTCTTCTTTTCACTCTTATAGCCATCAAGACAACGACCACACGATTGACATTTCTGATTGTGGCAAGCTAGCTGCTCCGTGATAACTGCGCTGGAAAATGACGTCATCTTTATCGTTGTGAATAGCGCCACCACCATATAAATAACGACTGCATCGTCTCGGCTTCCCTGGGACTTGCGACCACGTGTGGCAACTACTGAGCGCCTCTTCGTTTCACTGTTATAGCCATCAAGACAACGACAACACGATTGGCAGTTCTGATTGTGGCAAGCTGGCTGCTCCGTGATAACTGCGCTGGAAAATGTCGTCATCTTTATCGTTGTGAATAGCGCCACCACCAGCTATATAACGACTGCATCGCCTTGGCTTCCCTGGCATTAGCTACCACGCGTGGCAACTACTGAGCGCCTCTTCTTTTCACCGTTATAGCCATCAGGACAACGACAACACGATTGACAGTTCTTATTGCGGCAAGCTGACTGCTCCGTGATAACTGCACTGGAAAATGGCGTTATCTTTATCGTCGTGATTAGCGCCACCACCAGCTATATAACGACTGCATCGTCTCGGCTTCCCTGGGATTTGCGACCACGCGTGGCCACTACTGAGCGCCTCTTTTCACTGTTATAGCCACCAAGGCAACGACAACACGATTGGCAGTTCTGATTGTGGCAACCTGGCTGCTCCGTGATAACTGCACTCGAAAACGACGTCATCTTTATTGCCGTGAATAGCGCCACCACCAGCTAGCTACATAACGTCTGCATCGCCTCGGATTCCCTGGGATTTGCGACCACCCGTGGCAACTAGTGAGCGCCTCTTCTCATGCTGTACCTAGAAGTTCCGAAGTATTTCCAAGCCAAAAACAAGTGCGCCGGCCTGATCATCTCCAAGGGATTCTGCGCATCGAGTGGTCTGCTCAGGCCAGGCCCCCAGGCGCTGCGTTTAAAAGTAGCACTTCAGCGATCCGCCGGCACTCGCACGCACCAGCAGTGGACGTCACTGGACAACAGGCTTAAACTGCGTCTACTATCATTCGCAGGCAGCACCGAGAAGTTCCGAAGTATTTCCAAGCAAAAACAACTGCCCGGCCTGATCATCTCTCAGGGATTCTGCGCATAGAGTGGTCTGCGCAGGACAGGCCCCCAAGCGCAGCATTTAAAAGCTGCACGTCAGCGATCCGCCGACACTCGCACGCAGCAGTGGACGTCACTGGAGAACACGCTTAAACTGCGTCTACTATCCTTCGCATGCTGCACCTAGAAGTTCCGAATTATGTCCAAACTGAAAAACAAGTGCGCCGGCCTGATCATCTCCAAGGTATTCAGCGCATCGAGTGGTCTGCTCAGGCCAGGCCCCCAGGCGCAGCATTTAAAAGCACCACTTCAGCGATCCGCCGGCACTCGCACGTAGCAGCAGTGGACGGCACTGGAGAACACCCTTAAACTGCGTCTACTATCCTTCGCAGGCTGCACCTAGAAGTTCTGAACTATTTCCAAGCTGAAAAACAAGTGCGCCGGCCTGATCATCTCCCAGGGATTCAGCGCATCGAGTGGTCTGCGCAGGACAGGCCCCCAAGCGCAGCATTTAAAAGCTGCACGTCAGCGATCCGCCGACACTCGCACGCAGCAGTGGACGTCACTGGAGAACACGCTTAAACTGCGTCTACTATCCTTCGCATGCTGCACCTAGAAGTTCCGAATTATGTCCAAACTGAAAAACAAGTGCGCCGGCCTGATCCTCTTCAAGGGATTCTGCGCATCGAGTGGTCTGCGCAGGCCAGGCCCCCAGGCGCAGCATTTAAAAGCAACACGTCAGCGATCCGCCGGCACTAGCACTCAGCAGCAGTGGTCGACTCAGGAGAACACGCTTAAACTGCATCTACTATCCTTCGCAGGCTGCACCTAGAAGTTCCGAAGTATCTCCAAGCCGAAAAACAAGTGCGCCGACCTGATCATCTCCAAGGGATTCTGCGCATCGAGTGTTCTGCGCAGGCCAGGACCCCAGGCGCAGCATTTAAAAGCTGCACGTCAACGATCCGACGGCGCTCGCACGCAGCAGCAGTGGACGTCACTGGAGAACACGCTTAAACTGCGTCTACTATCATTCGCAGGCTGCACCTAGAAGTTCCGAAGTATTTCCAAGCCGAAAAACAAGTGCGCCGGCCTGATCATCTCCCAGGGATTCAGCGCATCGAGTGGTCTGCGCAGGCCAGGCCCCCAAGCGTAGCATTTAAAAGCAGCACGTCAGCGATCCGCCGGCACTCGTACGCAGCAGTGGACGTCACTGGAGAACACGCTTAAACTGCGTCTACTATCCTTCGCAGGCTGCACCTAGAAGTTCCGAAGTATGTCCAAGCCGAAAACAATGTGCGCCGGCCTGATCATCTCCAAGGGATTCTGCGCATCGAGCGGTCTGCGCAGGCCAGGCCCCGAGGCGCAGCATTTAAAAGCAGCACGTCAGCGATCCGCCGGCACTCGCACTCAGCAGCAGTGGACGACTCTGGAGAACATGCTTAAACTGCGTCTCCTATCCTTCGCAGGCTGCACCTAGAAGTTCCGAAGTATTTCCAAGCCGAAAAACAAGTGCGCCGGCCTGATCATCTCTCAAGGGATTCTGCGCATCGAGTGGTCTGCGCAGGCCAGGCCCCCAGGCGCAGCATTTAAAACCAACACGTCAGCGATCCGCCGGCACTCGCACGCCGCAGCAGTGGATCGACCCTTGAAAACACGCTTAAACTGCGTCTACTATCCTTCGCAGGCTGCACCTAGAAGTTCCGAAGTATTTCCAAGCCGAAAAACAGAGTGCGCCGGCCTGATCATCTCCCAGGGATTCTGTGCATCGAGTGGTCGCGGCAGGCCAGGCCCCAGGCGCAGCATTTAAAAGCAGCACCTTAGCGATCCGCCGGCACTCGCACGCAGCAGCAGTGGACGACTCTAGGAACACGCTTAAACTGCGTCTACTATCCTTCGCATGCTGCACCTGGAAGTTCCGAATTATTTCCAAACCGAAAAACAAGTGCGCCGGCCTGATCATCTCCGAGGGATTCTGCGCATCGAGTGGTCTGCGCAGGCCAGGCCCCCAGGCGCCGCATTTCAAAGCAACACGTCAGCGATCCGCCGGCACTCGCACTCAGCAGCAGTCGGCGACTCTGGAGAACACGTTCAAACTGCGTCTACTATCTTTCACAGGCTGCACCTAGAAGTTCCGAAGTATTTCCAACCGGAAAAACAGCTGCGCCGGCCTGACCATCTCAAATGAATTCATGTTTATCGAGTGGTCTGCGCAGGCCAGACCCCCAGGCGCAGCATTTAAAACCAGCACGTCAGCGATCCGCCGTCACTCGCACGCAGCAGCTGTGGACGACACTGGACAACACGCTTAAACTGCGTCTACTATCATTCGCAGGCTGCACCTAGAAGTTCTGAAGTATATCCAAGCCAAAAACAAGTGCCCGGCCTGATCATCTCCCAGGGATTCTGCTCATCGAGTGGTCTGCGCAGGCCAGGCTTCCAGGCGCAGCATTTAAAAGCAGCACGTGAGCAATCCTCCGGCACACGAACGCAGCAGCAGTAGACGACACTGAAGAACACGCTTAAACTGCGTCTACTATCATTCGCAGGCTGCACCTAGAAGTTCCGAAGTATTTCCAAGCCAAAAACAAGTGCGCCGGCCTGATCATCTCCAAGGGATTCTGCGCATCGAGTGGTCTGCGCAGGCCAGGCCCCCAGGCGCAGCATTTAAAAGCAGCACGTCAGCGATCCGCCGGCACTCGCACGCAGCAGCAGTGGACGACACTAGAGAACACGCTTAAACTGCGTCTACTATCCTTCGCAGGCTGCACCTAGAAGTTCCGAGGTATTTCCAAGCCGGAAAACAAGTGCGCCGGCCTGATCATCTCCCAGGGATTCTGCGCATCGAGTGGTCTGCGCAGGCCAGGCCCCCAGGCGCAGCATTTAAAAGCAGCACGTCAGCGGTCCGCCCGCAATCGCACGCAGCAGCAGTGGACGACACTGGAGAACACGCTTAAACTGCGTCTACTATCCTTCGCAGGCTGCACCTAGAAGTTCCGAAGTATTTCCAAGCCAAAAACAACTGCGCCGGCCTGATCATCTCCAAGGGATTCTGCGCATCGAGTGGTCTGCGCAGGCCAGGCCCCCTGGCGCAGCATTTAAAAGCAGCACGTCAGCTATCCGCCGGCACTCGCACGCAGCAGCAGTGGCCGACTCTGGAGAACACGTTTAAACTGCGTCTACTATCCTTCGCAGGCTGCACCTAGAAGTTCCGAAGTATTTCCAAGCCGAAAAACAAGTGCCCGGCCTGATCATCTCCAAGGGATTCTGCGCATCGAGTGGTCTGCGCAGGCCAGGCCCCCAGGCGCAGCATTTAAAAGCAGCACTTCAGCGATCCGCCGGCACTCGCACGCAGCAGCAGTGGACGACACTGGAGAACACGCTTAAACTGCGTCTACTATCCTTCGCAGGCTGCACCTAGAAGTTCCGAAGTATTTCCAAGCCAAAAAACAAGTGCCCGGCCTGATCATCTCCAAGGGATTCTGCGCATCGAGTGGTCTGCGCAGGCCAGACCCCCAGGCGCAGCATTTAAAACCAGCACGTCAGCGATCTGCCGGCACTCGCACGCAGAAGCTGTGGACGACACTGGAGAACACGCTTAAACTGCGTCTACTATCCTTCGCAGGCTGTCACCTAGAAGTTCCGAAGTATTTCCAAGCCAAAAACAAGTGCGCCGGCCTGATCATCTCCAAGGGATTCTGCGCATCGAGTGGTCTGCGCAGGCCAGGCCCCCAGGCGCAGCATTTAAAAGCAGCACGTCAGCGATCCGCCGGCACTCGCACGCAGCAGCAGTGGACGACCTGGAGAACACGCTTAAACTGCGTCTACTATCCTTCGCAGGCTGCACCTAGAAGTTCCGAAGTATTTCCAAGCCGAAAAACAAGTGCGCCGGCCTGATCATCTCCCAGGGATTCTGCGCATCGAGTGGTCTGCGCAGGCCAGGCCCCCAGGCGCAGCATTTAAAAGCAGCACGTCAGCGATCCGCCGGCACTCGCACGCAGCAGCAGTGGACGACACTAGAGAACACGCTTAACTGCGTCTACTATCCTTCGCAGGCTGCACCTAGAAGTTCCGAAGTATTTCCAAGCCGAAAAACAAGTGCGCCGGCCTGATCATCTCCAAGGGATTCTGCGCATCGAGTGGTCTGCGCAGGCCAGGCCCCCAGGCGCAGCATTTAAAAGCAGCACGTCAGCGATCCGCCCGCAATCGCACGCAGCAGCAGTGGACGACACTGGAGAACACGCTTAAACTGCGTCTACTATCCTTCGCAGGCTGCACCTAGAAGTTCCGAAGTTATTTCCAAGCCGAAAAACAAGTGCGCCGGCCTGATCATCTCCAAGGGATTCTGCGCATCGAGTGGTCTGCGCAGGCCAGGCCCCCAGGCGCCGCATTTAAAAGCAGCACGTCAGCGATCCGCCGGCACTCACACGCAGAAGCAGTGGGCGACTCTGGAGAACACGTTAAACTGCGTCTACTATCCTTCGCAGGCTGCACCTAGAAGTTCCGAAGTATTTCCAAGCCGAAAAACAAGTGCGCCGGCCTGATCATCTCAAGGGATTCTGCGCATCGAGTGGTCTGCGCAGGCCAGGCCCCCAGGCGCAGCATTTAAAAGCAGCACGTCAGCGATCCGCCGGCACTCGCACGCAGCAGCAGTGGACGACACTAGGAACACGCTTAAACTGCGTCTACTATCATTCGCAGGCTGCACCTAGAAGTTCCGAAGTATTTCCAAGCCAAAAACAACTGCCCGGCCTGATCATCTCTCAGGGATTCTGCTCATCGAGTGGTCTGCGCAGGCCACGCCCCCAGGCGCAGCACTTAAAAGCAGCACGTCAGCGATCCGCCGGCACACGCACTCAGCAGCAGTGGGCGACTCTGGAGAACACGTTTAAACTGCGTCTACTATCCTTCGCAGGCTGCACCTAGAAGTTCCGAAGTATTTCCAAGCCGAAAAACAAGTGCGCCGGCCTGATCATCTCCAAGGGATTCTGCGCATCGAGTGGTCTGCGCAGGCCAGGCCCCCAAGCGCAGCATTTAAAAGCAGCACGTCAGCGATCCGCCGGCACTCGCACGCAGCAGCAGTGGACGACACTGGAGAACACGCTTAAACTGCGTCTACCATCCTTCGCAGGCTGCACCTAGAAGTTCCGAAGTATCTCCAAGCCGAAAAACAAGTGCGCCGGCCTGATCATCTCCCAGGGATTCTGCGCATCGAGTGGTCTGCGCAGGCCAGGCCCCCAGGCGCAGCATTTAAAAGCAGCACGTCAGCGATCCGCCGGCACTCGCACGCAGCACGTGGACGACACTGGAGAACACGTTTAAACTGCGTCTACTATCCTTCGCAGGCTGCTACCTAGAAGTTCCGAAGTATTTCCAAGCCAAAAAACAAGTGCGCCGGCCTGATCATCTCCCAGGGATTCTGCGCATCGAGTGGTCTGCGCAGGCCAGGCCCCCAGGCGCAGCATTTAAAAGCAGCACGCTCAGCGATCCGCCGGCACTCGCACGCAGCAGCAGTGGACGACACTGGAGAACACGTTAAACTGCGTCTACTATCCTTCGCAGGCTGCACCTAGAAGTTCCGAAGTATTTCCAAGCCGAAAAACAAGTGCGCCGGCCTGATCATCTCTGAGGGATCTCTGCGCATCGAGTGGTCTGCGCAGGCCAGGCCCCCAGGCGCCGCATTTAAAAGCAACACGTCAGCGATCCGCCGGCACTCGCACTCAGCAGCAGTGGGCGACTCTGGAGAACACGTTCAAACTGCGTCTACTATCTTTCACAGGCTGCACCTAGAAGTTCCGAAGTATTTCCAACCCGAAAAACAGCTGCGCCGGCCTGACCATCTCAAAAGAATTCTGTTTATTGAGTGGTCTGCGCAGGCCAGACCCCCAGGCGCAGCATTTAAAACCAGCACGTCAGCGATCCGCCGTCACTCGCACGCAGCAGCTGTGGACGACACTGGACAACACGCTTAAACTGCGTCTACTATCATTCGCAGGCTGCACCTAGAAGTTCTGAAGTATATCCAATCCAAAAACTAGTGCCCGGCCTGATCATCTCCCAGGGATTCTGCTCATCGAGTGATCTGCGCAGGCCAGGCTTCCAGGCGCAGCATTTAAAAGCAGCACGTGAGCAATCCTCCGGCACACGAACGCAGCAGCAGTAGACGACACTGAAGAACACGCTTAAACTGCGTCTACTATCATTCGCAGGCTGCACCTAGAAGTTCCGAAGTATTTCCAAGCCAAAAACAACTGCCCGGCCTGATCATCTCTCAGGGATTCTGCTCATCGAGTGGTCTGCGCAGGCCACGCCCCCAGGCGCAGCACTTAAAAGCAGCACGTCAGCGATCCGCCGGCACACGCACTCAGCAGCAGTGGGCGACTCTGGAGAACACGTTTAAACTGCGTCTACTATCCTTCGCAGGCTGCACCTAGAAGTTCTGAAGTATTTCCAAGCCGAAAAACAAGTGCCTGGCATGATCATCTCCAAGGGATTCAGCGCATCGAGTGGTCTGCGCAGGCCAGACCCCCAGGCGCAGCATTTAAAACCAGCACGTCAGCGATCCGCCCGCAATCGCACGCAGCAGCAGTGGACAACACTGGAGAACACGTTTAAACTGCATCTACTATCCTTCGCAGGCTGTACCTAGAAGTTCCGAGGTATTTCCAAGCCAAAAACAAGTGCGCCGGTCTGATCATCTCGAAGGGATTCTGCGCATCGAGTGGTCTGCTCAGGCTAGGCCCCCATGCGCAGCATTTAAAAGCAGCACGTCAGCGGTCCGCCCGCAATCGCACGCAGCAGCAGTGGACGACACTGGAGAACACGCTTAAACTGCGAATACTATCCTTCGCAGGCTGCACCTAGAAGTTCTGAAGTATTTCCAAGCCAAAAAAATGTGCGCCGGCCTGAGCATCTCACAAGAATTCTGTTTATCGATTGGTCTGCGCAGGCCAGACCCCCAGGCGCAGCATTTAAAACCAGCACGTCAGCGATCTGCCGGCACTCGCACGCAGAAGCTGTGGACGACACTGGAGAACACGTTTAAACTGCATCTACTATCCTTCGCAGGCTTCACCTAGAAGTTCTGAAGTATTTCCAATCCAAAAACTAGTGCCCGGCCTGATCATCTCTCAGGAATTCTGCTCATCGAGTGGTCTGCGCAGGCCACGCCCCCAGGCGCAGCACTTAAAAGCAGCACGTCAGCGATCAGCCGGCACACGCACTCAGCAGCAGTGGGCGACTCTGGAGAACACGTTTAAACTGCGTCTACTATCCTTCGCAGGCTGCACCTAGAAGTTCCAAAGTATTTCCAAGCCGAAAAACATGTGCGCCGGCCTGATCATCTCCAAGGAATTCTGCGCATCGAGTGGTCTGCGCAGGCCAGGCCCCCAAGCGCAGCATTTAAAAGCAGCACGTCAGCGATCCGCCGGCACTCGCACGCAGCAGCAGTGGACGACACTGGAGAACACGCTTAAACTGCGTCCACCATCCTTCGCAGGCTGCACCTAGAAGTTCCGAAGTATCTCCAAGCCGAAAAACAAGTGCGCCGGCCTGATCATCTGCAAGGGATTCTGCGCATCGAGTGTTCTGCGCAGGCCAGGCCCCCAGGCGCAGCATTTAAAAGCAGCACGTCAGCGATCCGCCCGCAATCGCACGCAGTAGCAGTGGACAACACTGGAGAACACGCTTAAACTGCGCCTACTCTCCTTCGCAGGCTGCACCTAGAAGTTCTGAAGTATTTCCAAGCCAAAAAAATGTGCGCCGGCCTGACCATCTCACAAGAATTCTGTTTATCGAGTGGTCTGCGCAGGCCAGACCTCAGGCGCAGCATTTAAAACCAGCACGTCAGCGATCCGCCGGCACTCGCACGCAGAAGCTGTGGACGACACTGGAGAACACGTTTAAACTGCATCTACTATCCTTCGCAGGCTGCTCCTAGAAGTTCCGAAGTATTTCCAAGCCAAAAAACAAGTGCGCCGGCGTGATCATCTCCCAGGGATTCTGCGCATCGAGTGGTCTGCGCAGGCAAGGCCTCCAGGCGCAGCATTTAAAAGCAGCACCTCAGCGATCCTCCGGCACTCGCACGCAGCAGCAGTGGACGACTCTAGGAACACGCTTAAACTGCGTCTACTATCATTCGCATGCTGCACCTAGAAGTTCCGAATTATTTCCAAACCGAAAAACAAGTGCGCCGGCCTGATCATCTCTGAGGGATTTTGCGCATCGAGTGGTCTGCGCAGGCCAGGCCCCCAGGCGCCGCATTTAAAAGCAACACGTCAGCGATCCGCCGGCACTCACACTCAGAAGCAGTGGGCGACTCTGGAGAACACGTTCAAACTGCGTCTACTATCTTTCACAGGCTGCACCTAGAAGTTCCGAAGTATTTCCAACCCGAAAAACAGCTGCGCTGGCCTTACCATCTCAAAAGCATTCTGTTTATCGAGTGGTCTGCGCAGGCCAGACCCCCAGGCGCAGCATTTAAAACCAGCACGTCAGCGATCCGCCGTCACTCGCACGCAGCAGCTGTGGACGACACTGGACAACACGCTTAAACTGCGTCTACTATCATTCGCAGGCTGCACCTAGAAGTTCTGAAGTATATCCAATCCAAAAACTAGTGCCCGGCCTGATCATCTCCCAGGGATTCTGCTCATCGAGTGGTCTGCGCAGGCCAGGCTTCCAGGCGCAGCATTTAAAAGCAGCACGTGAGCAATCCTCCGGCACACGAACGCAGCAGCAGTAGACGACACTGAAGAGCACGCTTAAATTGCGTCTACTATCATTCGCAGGCTGCACCTATAAGTTCCGAAGTATTTCCAAGAAAAAAACAACTGCCCGGCCTGATCATCTCTCAGGAATTCTGCTCATCGAGTGGTCTGCGCAGGCCACGCCCCCAGGCGCAGCACTTAAAAGCAGCACGTCAGCGATCCGCCGGCACACGCACTCAGCAGCAGTGGGCGACTCTGGAGAACACGTTTAAACTGCGTCTACTATCCTTCGCAGGCTGCACCTAGAAGTTCCGAAGTATTTCCAAGCCGAAAAACAAGTGCCTGGCCTGATCATCTCCAAGGGATTCAGCGCATCGAGTGGTCTGCGCAGGCCAGGCCCCCAGGCGCAGCATTTAAAAGCAGCACGTCAGCGATCCGCCCGCAATCGCACGCAGCAGCAGTGGACGACACTGGAGAGCACGCTTAATCTGCGCCTACTATCCTTCGCAGGCTGCACCTAGAAGTTCTGAAGTATTTCCAAGCCAAAAAAATGTGCGCCGGCCTGACCATCTCACAAGAATTCTGTTTATCGAGTGGTCTGCGCAGGCCAGACCCCCAGGCGCAGCATTTAAAACCAGCACGTCAGCGATCCGCCGGCACTCGCACGCAGAAGCTGTGGACGACACTGGAGAACACGTTTAAACTGCATCTACTATCCTTCGCAGGCTGTACCTAGAAGTTCCGAGTTATTTCCAAGCCAAAAACAAGTGCGCCGGTCTGATCATCTCGAAGGGATTCTGCGCATCGAGTGGTCTGCTCAGGCTAGGCCCCCATGCGCAGCATTTAAAAGCACCACTTCAGCAATCCGCCGGCACTCGCACGCAGCAGCAGTGGACGACACTAGAGAACACGGTTATACTGCGTCTACTATCCTTCGCAGGCTGCACCTAGAAGTTCCGAAGTATTTCCAAGCCGAAAAACCAGTGCTCGGCCTAATCATCTCCAAGGGATTCTGCGCATCGAGTGGTCTGCGCAGGTCAGGCCCCCAAGCGCAGCATTTAAAAGCAGCACGTCAGCGATCTGCCGGCACTCGCACGCAGCAGCAGTGGACGACACTGGAGAACACGCTTAAACTGCATCTACTATCCTTCGCAGGCTGCTCCTAGAAGTTCCGAAGTATATCCAATCCAAAAACTAGTGCCCGGCCTGATCATCTCCCAGGGATTCTGCTCATCGAGTGGTCTGCGCAGGCCAGGCTTCCAGGCGCAGCATTTAAAAGCAGCACGTGAGCAATCCTCCGGCACACGAACGCAGCAGCAGTAGACGACACTGAAGAACACGCTTAAATTGCGTCTACTATCATTCGCAGGCTGCACCTATAAGTTCCGAAGTATTTCCGAGAAAAAAACAACTGCCCGGCCTGATCATCTCTCAGGAATTCTGCTCATCGAGTGGTCTGCGCAGGCCACGCCCCCAGGCGCAGCACTTAAAAGCAGCACGTCAGCGATCCGCCGGCACACGCACTCAGCAGCAGTGGGCGACTCTGGAGAACACGTTTAAACTGCGTCTACTATCCTTCGCAGGCTGCACCTAGAAGTTCCGAAGTATTTCCAAGCCGAAAAACAAGTGCCTGGCCTGATCATCTCCAAGGGATTCAGCGCATCGAGTGGTCTGCGCAGGCCAGGCCCCCAGGCGCAGCATTTAAAAGCAGCACGTCAGCGATCCGCCCGCAATCGCACGCAGCAGCAGTGGACGACACTGGAGAGCACGCTTAATCTGCGCCTACTATCCTTCGCAGGCTGCACCTAGAAGTTCTGAAGTATTTCCAAGCCAAAAAAATGTGCGCCGGCCTGACCATCTCACAAGAATTCTGTTTATCGAGTGGTCTGCGCAGGCCAGACCCCCAGGCGCAGCATTTAAAACCAGCACGTCAGCGATCCGCCGGCACTCGCACGCAGAAGCTGTGGACGACACTGGAGAACACGTTTAAACTGCATCTACTATCCTTCGCAGGCTGTACCTAGAAGTTCCGAGGTATTTCCAAGCCAAAAACAAGTGCGCCGGTCTGATCATCTCGAAGGGATTCTGCGCATCGAGTGGTCTGCTCAGACTAGGCCCCCATGCGCAGCATTTAAAAGCACCACTTCAGCAATCCGCCAGCACTCGCACGCAGCAGCAGTGGACGACACTAGAGAACACGGTTATACTGCGTCTACGATCCTTCGCAGGCTGCACCTAGAAGTTCCGAAGTATTTCCAAGCCGAAAAACCAGTGCTCGGCCTAATCATCTCCAAGGTATTAAGCGCATCGAGTGGTCTGCGCCGGCCAGGCCCCCAGGCGCAGCATTTAAAAGCACCACTTCAGCGATCCGCCGGCAATCGCACGTAGCAGCAGTGGACGACACTGGAGAACGCCCTTAAACTGCGTCTACTATCCTTCGCAGGCTGCACCTAGAAGTTCCGATGTATATCCAAGCCGAAAAACAAGTGCGCCGGCCTGATCATCTCCAGGGATTCTGCGCATAGAGTGGTCTGCGCAGGCCAGGCTCTCGGGCGCAGCATTTAGAAGCAGCACGTCAGCGATCCGCCGGCACTCGCACGCAGCAGCAGTGGACGACACTAGAGAACACGGTTATACTGCGTCTACTATCCTTCGCAGGCTGCACCTAGAAGTTCCGAAGTATTTCCAAGCCGAAAAACAAGTGCCCGGCCTGATCATCTCCAAGGGATTTTGCGCATCGAGTAGTCTGCGCAGGCCAGACCCCCAGGCGCAGCATTTAAAGGCAGCACGTCAGCGATCCGCCGGCACTCGCACGCAGCAGCAGTGGACGACACTGGAGAACACCCTTAAACTGCGTCTACTATCCTTTGCAGGATGCACCTAGAAGTTCCGAGGTGCTTCCAAGCCAGAAAACATGTGCGCCGGCCTGATCATCTACCAGGGATTCTGTGCATCGAGTGGTCGCGGCAGGCCAGGCCCCCAGGCGCAGAATTTAAAAGCAGCAATGAGCGATCCGCCGGCACTCGCACGCAGCAGCAGAGGACGACACTGGAGAACACGCTTAAACTGCGTCTACCATCCTTCGCAGGCTGCACCTAAACTTCCGAAGTATTTCCAAGCCGAAAAACAAGTGCGCCGGACTGATAATCTCCAAGGGAATCTGCGCATCGAGTGGTCTGCGCAGGCCAGGCCCCCAAGCGCAGCATTTTAAAGCAGCACGTCAGCGATCTGCCGACGCTCGCACGCAGCAGTGAACGTCACTGGAGAACACGCTTAAACTGCGTCTACTATCCTTCGCAGGCTGCACCTAGAAGTTCTGAAGTATTCCCAAGCCAAAAACAAGTGCGCCGGCCTGATCATCTCCAGGGATTCTGTGCATCGAGTGGTCGCGGCAGGCCAGGCCCCCAGGCGCAGCATTTAAAAGCAGCACATCAGCGATCCGCCGGCACTCGCAAGCTGCAGCAGTGGACGACACTAGGAACACGCTTAAACTGCGTCTACTATCCTTCACAGGCTGCACCTAGAAGTTCTGAAGTATTCCCAAGCCAAAAACAAGTGCGCCGGCCTGATCATCTCCAGGGATTCTGTGCATCGAGTGGTCGCGGCAGGCCAGGCCCCCAGGCGCAGCATTTAAAGGCAGCACGTCAGCTATCCGCCGGGACTCGCACGCAGCAGCAGTGGCCGACTCTGGAGAACATCCTTAAACTGCGTCTACTAACCTTCGCAGGCTGCACCTAGACGTTCCGAAGTATTCCCAAGCCAAAAACAAGTGCCCGGCCTGATGATCTCCAGGGATTCTGCGCAAAGAGTGGTCTGCGCAGGCCAGGCCTCCAGGCGCAGCATTTAAAAGCATGACTTCAGCGATCCGCCGGCACTCGCACGCAGCAGCAGTGGACGACACTAGAGAACACGGTTATACTGCGTCTACTATCCTTCGCAGGCTGCACCTAGAAGTTCCGAAGTATTTCCAAGCCAAAAAACAAGTGCCCGGCCTGATCATATCCAAGAGATTCAGCGCATCGAGTGGTCTGCGCAGGCCCGACCACCAGGCGCAGAATTTAAAACCAGGACGTCAGCGATCCGCCGACACTCGCACGCAGAAGCTGTGGACGACACTGGAGAACACGTTTAAACTGCATCTACTATCCTTCGCAGGCTGCACCTAGAAGTTCTGAAGTATTTCCAAGCCAAAAACAAGTGCGCCGGCCTGACCATCTCACAAGAATTCTGTTTATCGAGTGGTCTGCGCAGGCCAGACCCCCAGGCGCAGCATTTAAAACCAGCACGTCAGCGATCCGCCGGCACTCGCACGCAGCAGCTGTGGACGACACTGGATAACACGCTTAAACTGCGTCTAGTATCCTTCGCAGGCTGTACCTAGAAGTTCCGAAGTATTTCCAAGCCAAAAACAAGTGCGCCGGCCTGATCATCTCCAAGGGATTCTGCGCATCGAGTGGTCTGCTCAGGCCAGTCCCCCAGGCGCTGCATTTAAAAGTAGCACTTCAGTGATCCGCCGGCACTCGCACGCACCAGCAGTGGACGTGACTGGACAACAGGCTTAAACTGCGTCTACTATAATTCGCAGGCAGCACCGAGAAGTTCCGAAGTATTTCCAAGCAAAAACAACTGCCCGGCCTGATCATCTCTCAGGGATTCTGCTCATCGAGTGGTCTGCGCAGGCCAGGCCTCCAGGCGCAGCATTTAAAAGCACCACTTCAGCGATCCGCCGGCACTCGCACGCAGCGGCAGTGGACGACACTAGAGAACACGGTTATACTGCGTCTACTATCCTTCGCAGGCTGCACCTAGAAGTTCCGAAGTATTTCCAAGCCGAAAAACAAGTGCCCGGCCTGATCATCTCCAAGGGTTTCAGCGCATCGAGTGGTCTGCGCAGGCCAGACCCCCAGGCGCAGCATTTAAAACCAGCACGTCAGCGATCCGCCGTCACTCGCACGCAGCAGCTGTGGACGACACTGGACAACACGCTTAAACTGCGTCTACTATCATTCGAAGGCTGCACCTAGAAGTTCTGAAGTATATCCAAGCCAAAAACAACTGCCCGGCCTGATCATCTCTCAGGAATTCTGCTCATCGAGTGGTCTGCGCAGGCCACGCCCCCAGGCGCAGCGCTTAAAAGCAGCACGTCAGCGATCCGCCGGCACACGCACTCAGCAGCAGTGGGCGACTCTGGAGAACACGTTTAAACTGCGTCTACTATCCTTCGCAGGCTGCACCTAGAAGTTCCGAAGTATTTCCAAGCCGAAAAACAAGTGCGCCGGCCTGATCATCTCCAAGGGATTCTGCGCATCGAGTGGTCTGCGCAGGCCAGGCCCCCAAGCGCAGCATTTAAAAGCAGCACGTCAGCGATCCGCCGGCACTCGCACGCAGCAGCAGTGGACGACACTGGAGAACACGCTTAAACTGCGTCTACCATCCTTCGCAGGCTGCACCTAGAAGTTCCGAAGTATCTCCAAGCCGAAAAACAAGTGCGCCGGCCTGATCATCTCCAAGGGATTCTGCGCATCGAGTGTTCTGCGCAGGCCAGGACCCCAGGCGCAGCATTTAAAAGCTGCACGTCAACGATCCGACGGCACTCGCACGCAGCAGCAGTGAACGTCACTGGAGAACACGATTAAACTGCGTCTACTATCCTTCGCAGGCTGCACCTAGAAGTTCCGAAGTATTTCCAAGCCAAAAAACAAGTGCGCCGGCCTGATCATCTCCAAGGGATTCTGCGCATCGAGTGGTCTGCGCAGGCCAGGCCCCCAGGCGCAGCATTTAAAAGCAGCACGTCAGCGATCCGCCGGCACTCGCACGCAGCAGCTGTGGACGACACTGGAGAACACGTTTAAACTGCATCTACTATCCTTCGCAGGCTGCACCTAGAAGTTCCGAAGTATTTCCAAGCCAAAAACAAGTGCCCGGCCTGATCATCTCTCAGGGATTCTGCTCATCGAGTGGTCTGCGCAGGCCACGCCCCCAGGCGCAGCACTTAAAAGCAGCACGTCAGCGATCAGCCGGCACACGCACTCAGCAGCAGTGGGCGACTCTGGAGAACACGTTTAAACTGCGTCTACTATCCTTCGCAGGCTGCACCTAGAAGTTCCGAAGTATTTCCAAGCCGAAAAACATGTGCGCCGGCCTGATCATCTCCAAGGCATTCTGCGCATCGAGTGGTCTGCGCAGGCCAGGCCCCCAAGCGCAGCATTTAAAAGCAGCACGTCAGCGATCCGCCGGCACTCGCACGCAGCAGCAGTGGACGACACTGGAGAACACGCTTTAACTGCGTCCACCATCCTTCGCAGGCTGCACCTAGAAGTTCCGAAGTATCTCCAAGCCGAAAAACAAGTGCGCCGGCCTGATCATCTCCAAGGGATTCTGCGCATCGAGTGGTCTGCGCAGGCCAGGCCCCCAGGCGCAGCATTTAAAAGCAGCACGTCAGCGATCCGCCCGCAATCGCACGCAGTAGCAGTGGACAACACTGGAGAACACGCTTAAACTGCGCCTACTATCCTTCGCAGGCTGCACCTAGAAGTTCTGAAGTATTTCCAAGCCAAAAAAATGTGCGCCGGCCTGACCATCTCACAAGAATTCTGTTTATCGAGTGGTCTGCGCAGGCCAGACCTCAGGCGCAGCATTTAAAACCAGCACGTCAGCGATCCGCCGGCACTCGCACGCAGCAGCTGTGGACGACACTGGAGAACACGTTTAAACTGCATCTACTATCCTTCGCAGGCTGCTCCTAGAAGTTCCGAAGTATTTCCAAGCCAAAAAACAAGTGCGCCGGCGTGATCATCTCGCCAGGGATTCTGCGCATCGAGTGGTCTGCGCAGGCAAGGCCCCCAGGCGCAGCATTTAAAAGCAGCACCTCAGCGATCCTCCGGCACTCGCACGCAGCAGCAGTGGACGACTCTAGGAACACGCTTAAACTGCGTCTACTATCCTTCGCATGCTGCACCTAGAAGTTCCGAATTATTTCCAAACCGAAAAACAAGTGCGCCGGCCTGATCATCTCCGAGGGATTTGCGCATCGAGTGGTCTGCGCAGGCCAGGCCCCCAGGCGCCGCATTTAAAAGCAACACGTCAGCGATCCGCCGGCACTCGCACTCAGCAGCAGTGGGCGACTCTGGAGAACACGTTCAAACTGCGTCTACTATCTTTCGACAGGCTGCACCTAGAAGTTCCGAAGTATTTCCAACCCGAAAAACAGCTGCGCCGGCCTGACCATCTCACAAGAATTCTGTTTATCGAGTGGTCTGCGCAGGCCAGACCCCCAGGCGCAGCATTTAAAACCAGCACGTCAGCGATCCGCCGGCACTCGCACGCAGCAGCTGTGGACGACACTGGAGAACACGCTTAAACTGCGTCTACTATCCTTCGCAGGCTGCACCTAGAAGTTCTGAAGTATTTCCAAGCCAAAAACAACTGCCCGGCCTGATCATCTCTCAGGAATTCTGCTCATCGAGTGGTCTGCGCAGGCCACGCCCCCAGGCGCAGCACTTAAAAGCAGCACGTCAGCGATCCGCCGGCACACGCACTCAGCAGCAGTGGGCGACTCTGGAGAACACGTTTAAACTGCGTCTACTATCCTTCGCAGGCTGCACCTAGAAGTTCCGAAGTATTTCCAAGCCGAAAAACAAGTGCGCCGGCCTGATCATCTCCAAGGGATTCTGCGCATCGAGTGGTCTGCGCAGGCCAGGCCCCCAAGCGCAGCATTTAAAAGCAGCACGTCAGCGATCCGCCGGCACTCGCACGCAGCTGCAGTGGACGACACTGGAGAACACGCTTAAACTGCGTCTACCATCCTTCGCAGGCTGCACCTAGAAGTTCCGAAGTATCTCCAAGCCGAAAAACAAGTGCGCCGGCCTGATCATCTCCAAGGGATTCTGCGCATCGAGTGGTCTGCGCAGGCCAGGACCCCAGGCGCAGCATTTAAAAGCAGCACGTCAGCGATCCGCCGGCACTCGCACGCAGCAGCAGTGAACGTCACTGGAGAACACGATTAAACTGCGTCTACTATCCTTCGCAGGCTGCACCTAGAAGTTCCGAAGTATTTCCAAGCCAAAAAACAAGTGCGCCGCCCTAATCATCTCCCAGGGATTCTGCGCATAGAGTGGACTGCGCTGGCCAGGCCCCTAGGCGCTCCATTTAAAAGCAGCAGGTCAGCGTTCCGCCGGCACTCGCACGCAGCCTCGGACGAGAGTGGAGAACACGTTTAAACTGCATCTACTATCCTTCGCAGGCTGCTCCTAGAAGTTCCGAAGTATTTCCAAGCCAAAAAACAAGTGCGCCGGCGTGATCATCTCCCAGGGATTCTGCGCATCGAGTGGTCTGCGCAGGCCAGGCTCCCAGGCGCAGCATTTAAAAGCAGCACGTCAGCGATCCTCCGGCACACGCACGCAGCAGCAGTGGACGACACTGAAGAACACGCTTAAACTGCGTCTACTATCATTCGCAGGCTGCACCTAGAAGTTCCGAAGTATTTCCAAGCCGAAAAACAAGTGCCCGGCCTGATCATCTCTCAGGGATTCTGCTCATCGAGTGGTCTGCGCAGGCCAGGCCCCCAGGCGCAGCATTTAAAAGCAGCACGTCAGCGATCCGCCGGCACTCGCACTCAGCAGCAGTGGGCGACTCTGGAGAACACGTTTAAACTGCGTCTACTATCCTTCGCAGGCTGCACCTAGAAGTTCCGAAGTATTTCCAAGCCGAAAAACAAGTGCCTGGCCTGATCATCTCCAAGGGATTCAGCGCATCGAGTGGTCTGCGCAGGCCAGACCCCCAGGCGCAGCATTTAAAACCAGCACGTCAGCGATCCGCCCGCAATCGCACGCAGCAGCAGTGGACAACACTGGAGAACACGTTTAAACTGCATCTACTATCCTTCGCAGGCTGTACCTAGAAGTTCCGAGGTATTTCCAAGCCAAAAACAAGTGCGCCGGTCTGATCATCTCGAAGGGATTCTGCGCATCGAGTGGTCTGCTCAGGCTAGGCCCCCATGCGCAGCATTTAAAAGCACCACTTCAGCAATCCGCCGGCACTCGCACGCAGCAGCAGTGGACGACACTAGAGAACACGGTTATACTGCGTCTACTATCCTTCGCAGGCTGCACCTAGAAGTTCCGAAGTATTTCCAAGCAGAAAAACCAGTGCTCGGCCTAATCATCTCCAAGGTATTAAGCGCATCGAGTGGTCTGCGCAGGCCAGGCCCCCAGGCGCAGCATTTAAAAGCACCACTTCAGCGATCCGCCGGCACTCGCACGTAGCAGCAGTGGACGACACTAAAGAACGCCCTTAAACTGCGCCTACTATCCTTCGAAGGCTGCACCTAGAAGTTCTGAAGTATTTCCAAGCCAAAAAAATGTGCGCCGGCCTGAGCATCTCACAAGAATTCTGTTTATCGATTGGTCTGCGCAGGCCAGACCCCCAGGCGCAGCATTTAAAACCAGCACGTCAGCGATCCGCCGGCACTCGCACGCAGCAGCTGTGGACGACACTGGAGAACACGCTTAAACTGCGTCTACTATCATTCGAAGGCTGCACCTAGAAGTTCTGAAGTATATCCAAGCCAAAAACAACTGCCCGGCCTGATCATCTCTCAGGAATTCTGCTCATCGAGTGGTCTGCGCAGGCCACGCCCCCAGGCGCAGCGCTTAAAAGCAGCACGTCAGCGATCCGCCGGCACACGCACTCAGCAGCAGTGGGCGACTCTGGAGAACACGTTTAAACTGCGTCTACTATCCTTCGCAGGCTGCACCTAGAAGTTCCGAAGTATTTCCAAGCCGAAAAACAAGTGCGCCGGCCTGATCATCTCCAAGGGATTCTGCGCATCGAGTGGTCTGCGCAGGCCAGGCCCCCAAGCGCAGCATTTAAAAGCAGCACGTCAGCGATCCGCCGGCACTCGCACGCAGCAGCAGTGGACGACACTGGAGAACACGCTTAAACTGCGTCTACCATCTTTCGCAGGCTGCACCTAGAAGTTCCGAAGTATCTCCAAGCCGAAAAACAAGTGCGCCGGCCTGATCATCTCCAAGGGATTCTGCGCATCGAGTGTTCTGCGCAGGCCAGGACCCCAGGCGCAGCATTTAAAAGCTGCACGTCAACGATCCGACGGCACTCGCACGCAGCAGCAGTGAACGTCACTGGAGAACACGATTAAACTGCGTCTACTATCCTTCGCAGGCTGCACCTAGAAGTTCCGAAGTATTTCCAAGCCAAAAAACAAGTGCGCCGGCCTAATCATCTCCCAGGGATTCTGCGCATAGAGTGGACTGCGCTGGCCAGGCCCCTAGGCGCTCCATTTAAAAGCAGCAGGTCAGCGTTCCGCCGGCACTCGCACGCAGCCTCGGACGAGAGTGGAGAACACGTTTAAACTGCATCTACTATCCTTCGCAGGCTGCTCCTAGAAGTTCCGAAGTATTTCCAAGCCAAAAAACAAGTGCGCCGGCGTGATCATCTCCCAGGGATTCTGCGCATCGAGTGGTCTGCGCAGGCCAGGCTTCCAGGCGCAGCATTTAAAAGCAGCACGTGAGCAATCCTCCGGCACACGAACGCAGCAGCAGTAGACGACACTGAAGAACACGCTTAAATTGCGTCTACTATCATTCGCAGGCTGCACCTATAAGTTCCGAAGTATTTCCAAGCCAAAAACAACTGCCCGGCCTGATCATCTCTCAGGAATTCTGCTCATCGAGTGGTCTGCGCAGGCCACGCCCCCAGGCGCAGCACTTAAAAGCAGCACGTCAGCGATCCGCCGGCACACGCACTCAGCAGCAGTGGGCGACTCTGGAGAACACGTTTAAACTGCGTCTACTATCCTTCGCAGGCTGCACCTAGAAGTTCCGAAGTATTTCCAAGCCGAAAAACAAGTGCCTGGCCTGATCATCTCCAAGGGATTCAGCGCATCGAGTGGTCTGCGCAGGCCAGACCCCCAGGCGCAGCATTTAAAACCAGCACGTCAGCGATCCGCCCGCAATCGCACGCAGCAGCAGTGGACAACACTGGAGAACACGTTTAAACTGCATCTACTATCCTTCGCAGGCTGTACCTAGAAGTTCCGAGGTATTTCCAAGCCAAAAACAAGTGCGCCGGTCTGATCATCTCGAAGGGATTCTGCGCATCGAGTGGTCTGCTCAGGCTAGGCCCCCATGCGCAGCATTTAAAAGCACCACTTCAGCAATCCGCCGGCACTCGCACGCAGCAGCAGTGGACGACACTAGAGAACACGGTTATACTGCGTCTACTATCCTTCGCAGGCTGCACCTAGAAGTTCCGAAGTATTTCCAAGCAGAAAAACCAGTGCTCGGCCTAATCATCTCCAAGGTATTAAGCGCATCGAGTGGTCTGCGCAGGCCAGGCCCCCAGGCGCAGCATTTAAAAGCACCACTTCAGCGATCCGCCGGCACTCGCACGTAGCAGCAGTGGACGACACTGGAGAACGCCCTTAAACTGCGCCTACTATCCTTCGAAGGCTGCACCTAGAAGTTCTGAAGTATTTCCAAGCCAAAAAAATGTGCGCCGGCCTGAGCATCTCACAAGAATTCTGTTTATCGATTGGTCTGCGCAGGCCAGACCCCCAGGCGCAGCATTTAAAACCAGCACGTCAGCGATCTGCCGGCACTCGCACGCAGAAGCTGTGGACGACACTGGAGAACACGTTTAAACTGCATCTACTATCCTTCGCAGGCTTCACCTAGAAGTTCTGAAGTATTTCCAATCCAAAAACTAGTGCCCGGCCTGATCATCTCTCAGGAATTCTGCTCATCGAGTGGTCTGCGCAGGCCACGCCCCCAGGCGCAGCACTTAAAAGCAGCACGTCAGCGATCAGCCGGCACACGCACTCAGCAGCAGTGGGCGACTCTGGAGAACACGTTTAAACTGCGTCTACTATCCTTCGCAGGCTGCACCTAGAAGTTCCGAAGTATTTCCAAGCCGAAAAACATGTGCGCCGGCCTGATCATCTCCAAGGGATTCTGCGCATCGAGTGGTCTGCGCAGGCCAGGCCCCCAAGCGCAGCATTTAAAAGCAGCACGTCAGCGATCCGCCGGCACTCGCACGCAGCAGCAGTGGACGACACTGGAGAACACGCTTAAACTGCGTCCACCATCCTTCGCAGGCTGCACCTAGAAGTTCCGAAGTATCTCCAAGCCGAAAAACAAGTGCGCCGGCCTGATCATCTGCAAGGGATTCTGCGCATCGAGTGTTCTGCGCAGGCCAGGCCCCCAGGCGCAGCATTTAAAAGCAGCACGTCAGCGATCCGCCCGCAATCGCACGCAGTAGCAGTGGACAACACTGGAGAACACGCTTAAACTGCGCCTACTATCCTTCGCAGGCTGCACCTAGAAGTTCTGAAGTATTTCCAAGCCAAAAAAATGTGCGCCGGCCTGACCATCTCACAAGAATTCTGTTTATCGAGTGGTCTGCGCAGGCCAGACCTCAGGCGCAGCATTTAAAACCAGCACGTCAGCGATCCGCCGGCACTCGCACGCAGAAGCTGTGGACGACACTGGAGAACACGTTTAAACTGCATCTACTATCCTTCGCAGGCTGCTCCTAGAAGTTCCGAAGTATTTCCAAGCCAAAAAACAAGTGCGCCGGCGTGATCATCTGCCAGGGATTCTGCGCATCGAGTGGTCTGCGCAGGCAAGGCCCCCAGGCGCAGCATTTAAAAGCAGCACCTCAGCGATCCTCCGGCACTCGCACGCAGCAGCAGTGGACGACTCTAGGAACACGCTTAAACTGCGTCTACTATCATTCGCATGCTGCACCTAGAAGTTCCGAATTATTTCCAAACCGAAAAACAAGTGCGCCGGCCTGATCATCTCTGAGGGATTTTGCGCATCGAGTGGTCTGCGCAGGCCAGGCCCCCAGGCGCCGCATTTAAAAGCAACACGTCAGCGATCCGCCGGCACTCACACTCAGAAGCAGTGGGCGACTCTGGAGAACACGTTCAAACTGCGTCTACTATCTTTCACAGGCTGCACCCAGAAGTTCCGAAGTATTTCCAACCCGAAAAACAGCTGCGCCGGCCTGACCATCTCAAAAGAATTCTGTTTATCGAGTGGTCTGCGCAGGCCAGACCCCCAGGCGCAGCATTTAAAACCAGCACGTCAGCGATCCGCCGTCACTCGCACGCAGCAGCTGTGGACGACACTGGACAACGCGCTTAAACTGCGTCTACTATCATTCGCAGGCTGCACCTAGAAGTTCTGAAGTATATCCAATCCACAAACTAGTGCCCGGCCTGATCATCTCCCAGGGATTCTGCTCATCGAGTGGTCTGCGCAGGCCAGGCTTCCAGGCGCAGCATTTAAAAGCAGCACGTGAGCAATCCTCCGGCACACGAACGCAGCAGCAGTAGACGACACTGAAGAACACGCTTAAATTGCGTCTACTATCATTCGCAGGCTGCACCTATAAGTTCCGAAGTATTTCCAAGCCAAAAACAACTGCCCGGCCTGATCATCTCTCAGGAATTCTGCTCATCGAGTGGTCTGCGCAGGCCACGCCCCCAGGCGCAGCACTTAAAAGCAGCACGTCAGCGATCCGCCGGCACACGCACTCAGCAGCAGTGGGCGACTCTGGAGAACACGTTTAAACGGCGTCTACTATCCTTCGCAGGCTGCACCTAGAAGTTCCGAAGTATTTCCAAGCCGAAAAACAAGTGCCTGGCCTGATCATCTCCAAGGGATTCAGCGCATCGAGTGGTCTGCGCAGGCCAGGCCCCCAGGCGCAGCATTTAAAAGCAGCACGTCAGCGATCCGCCCGCAATCGCACGCAGCAGCAGTGGACGACACTGGAGAGCACGCTTAAACTGCGCCTACTATCCTTCGCAGGCTGCACCTAGAAGTTCTGAAGTATTTCCAAGCCAAAAAAATGTGCGCCGGCCTGACCATCTTACAAGAATTCTGTTTATCGAGTGGTCTGCGCAGGCCAGACCCCCAGGCGCAGCATTTAAAACCAGCACGTCAGCGATCCGCCGGCACTCGCACGCAGAAGCTGTGGACGACACTGGAGAACACGTTTAAACTGCATCTACTATCCTTCGCAGGCTGTACCTAGAGGTTCCGAGGTATTTCCAAGCCAAAAACAAGTGCGCCGGTCTGATCATCTCCAAGGGATTCTGCGCATCGAGTGGTCTGCTCAGGCTAGGCCCCCATGCGCAGCATTTAAAAGCACCACTTCAGCGATCCGCCGGCACTCGCACGCAGCAGCAGTGGACGACACTAGAGAACACGGTTATACTGCGTCTACTATCCTTCGCAGGCTGCACCTAGAAGTTCCGAAGTATTTCCAAGCCGAAAAACCAGTGCCCGGCCTGATCATCTCCAAGGGATTAAGCGCATCGAGTGGTCTGCGCCGGCCAGGCCCCCAGGCGCAGCATTTAAAAGCACCACGTCAGCGATCCGCCGGCACTCGCACGTAGCAGCAGTGGACGACACTGGAGAACGCCCTTAAACTGCGTCTACTATCCTTCGCAGGCTGCACCTAGAAGTTCCGATGTATATCCAAGCCGAAAAACAAGTGCGCCGGCCTGATCATCTCCAGGGATTCTGCGCATAGAGTGGTCTGCGCAGGCCAGGCTCTCGGGCGCAGCATTTAGAAGCAGCACGTCAGCGATCCGCCGGCACTCGCACGCAGCAGCAGTGGACGACACTAGAGAACACGGTTATACTGCGTCTACTATCCTTCGCAGGCTGCACCTAGAAGTTCCGAAGTATTTCCAAGCCGAAAAACAAGTGCCCGGCCTGATCATCTCCAAGGGATTTTGCGCATCGAGTAGTCTGCGCAGGCCAGACCCCCAGGCGCAGCATTTAAAAGCAGCACGTCAGCGATCCGCCGGCACTCGCACGCAGCAGCAGTGGACGACACAGGAGAACACGCTTAAACTGCGTCTACCATCCTTCGCAGGCTGCACCTAGAACTTCCGAAGTATTTCCAAGCCGAAAAACATGTGCGCCGGACTGATAATCTTCCAGGGAATCTGCGCATCGAGTGGTCTGCGCAGGCCAGGCCCCCAAGCGCAGCATTTTAAAGCAGCACGTCAGCGATCTGCCGACGCTCGCACGCAGCAGTGAACGTCACTGGAGAACACGCTTAAACTGCGTCTACTATCCTTCGCAGGCTGCACCTAGAAGTTCTGAAGTATTCCTAAGCCAAAAACAAGTGCGCCGGCCTGATCATCTCCAGGGATTCTGTGCATCGAGTGGTCGCGGCAGGCCAGGCCCCCAGGCGCAGCATTTAAAAGCAGCACATGAGCGATCCGCCGGCACTCGCAAGCTGCAGCAGTGGACGACACTAGGAACACGCTTAAACTGCGTCTACTATCCTTCACAGGCTGCACCTAGAAGTTCCTAAGTATTTCCAAGCCGAAAAACAACTGCGCCGGCCTGATCATCTCCAAGGGATTCTGCGCATCGAGTGGTCTGCGCAGTCCAGGACCCCTGGCGCAGCATTTAAAGGCAGCACGTCAGCTATCCGCCGGGACTCGCACGCAGCAGCAGTGGCCGACTCTGGAGAACATCCTTAAACTGCGTCTACTAACCTTCGCAGGCTGCACCTAGACGTTCCGAAGTATTCCCAAGCCAAAAACAAGTGCCCGGCCTGATGATCTCCAAGGTATTCAGCGCATCGAGTGGTCTGCGCAGGCCAGGCCCCCAGGCGCAGCATTTAAAAGCACCACTTCAGCGATCCGCCGGCACTCGCACGCAGCAGCAGTGGACGACACTAGAGAACACGGTTATACTCCGTCTACTATCCTTCGCAGGCTGCACCTAGAAGTTCCGATCTATTTCCAAGAAAAAACAAGTGCGCCGGCCTGATCATCTCCAGGGATTCTGCGCATAGAGTGGTCTGCGCAGGCCAGGCCCCCAGGCGCAGCATTTAAGAGTACCACTTCAGCGATCCGCCGGCACTCGCACGCAGCAGTGGACGACACTAGAGAACACGCTTAAACTGCGCCTACTATCCTTCGCAGGCTGCACCTAGAAGTTCTGAAGTATTTCCAAGCCGAAAAACAAGTGCCCGGCCTGATCATCTCCAAGGTATTCAGCGCATCGAGTAGTCTGCGCAGGCCAGGCCCCCAGGCGCAGCGTTTTAAAGCAGCACGTCAGCGGTCCGCCCGCAATCGCACGCAGCAGCAGCGGACGACACTGGAGAACACCCTTAAACTGCGTCTACTATCCTTCGCAGGCTGCACCTAGAAGTTCCGAAGTATTTCCCAGCTGAAAAACAAGTGCGCCGGCCTGATCATCTCCCAGGGATTCTGCGCATTAATTGGTCTGCGCTGGCCAGGCCCCCAGGCGCAGCATGTAAAAGCAGCACGCCAACGATTCGCTGGCACTCGCACGCAGCAGTGGACGACACTGGAGAACACGCTTAAACAGCGTCTACTATTTTCGCAGGCTGCACCTAGAAGTTCCAAAGTATCTCTAAGCCGAAAAACAAGTGCACCGGCCTGATCATCTCCAAGGGATTCTGCGCATCGAGTGTTCTGTGCAGGCCAGGACCCCAGGCGCAGCATTTAAAAGCTGCACGTCAATGATCCGACGGCACTCGCACGCAGCAGCAGTGGACGTCACTAGAGAACACGCTTAAACTTCGTCTACTATCCTTCGCAGGCTGCACCTAGAAGTTCCGAAGTATTTCCAAGCCGAAAAACAAGCCCGCCGGCCTGATCATCTACCAGGGATTCTGCGCTGGCCAGGCCCCCAGGCACAGCATTTAAAAGCAGCAGGTCAGCGATTCGCCGGCACTCGCAAACAGCAGTGGACGACACTGGGGAACACGCTTAAACTGCATCTACTATCCTTCGCAGGCTGCACCTAGAAGTTCCGAAGTATTTCCAAGCCAAAAAACAAGTGCGCCGGCCTAATCATCTCCCAGGGATTCTGCGCATAGAGTGGTCTGCGCTGGCCAGGACCTAGGCGCACCATTTAAAAGCAGCAGGTCAGCGATCCGCCGACACCCGCACGCAGCAGTGGACGTCACTGGAGAACACGCTTAAACTGCGTCTACTACCCTTCGCATGCTGCACTTAGAAGTTCCGAAGTATTTCCAAGCCAAAATACAAGTGCGCCGGCGTGATCATCTCCCAGGGATTCTGCGCTTCGAGTGGTTTGCGCAGGCAAGGCCCCCAGGCGCAGCATTTAAAAGCAGCACGTCTGCGATCCGCCGGCACTCGCACGCAGCAGTGGACGTCACTGGAGAAAATGCTTAAACTGCGTCTACTATCCTTCGCAGGCTACACCTATAAGTTCCGAAGTATTTTCAAGCCGAAAAACAAGTGCGCCGGCCTGATCATCTCCCAGGGATTCAGCGCATCGAGTGGTCTGCGCAGGCCAGGCCCTAGGCGCACCATTTAAAAGCAGCAGGTCAGCGATCCGCCGGCACTCGTACGCAGCCTTGGACGACACCAGAGAACTAGTTTAAACTGCATCTACTATCCTTCGCAGGCTGCACCTAGAAGTTCCGAAGTATTTCCAAGCCAAAATACAAGTGCGCCGGCGTGATCATCTCCCAGGGATTCTGCGCATCGAGTGGTCTGCGCAGGCAAGGCCCCCAGGCGCAGCATTTAAAAGCAGCACGTCTGCGATCCGCCGGCACTCGCACGCAGCAGTGGACGTCACTGGAGAACACGCTTAAACTGCGTCTACTATCCTTCGCAGGCTACACCTATAAGTTCCGAAGTATTTTCAAGCCGAAAAACAAGTGCGCCGTCCTGATCATCTCCCAGGGATTCAGCGCATCGAGTGGTCTGCGCAGGCCAGGCCCCCAAGCGCAGCATTTAAAAGCTGCACGTCAGCGATCCGCCGACACCCGCACGCAGCAGTGGACGTCACTGGAGAACACGCTTAAACTGCGTCTACTATCCTTCGCATGCTGCACTTAGAAGTTCCGAATTATGTTCAAACTGAAAAACAAGTGCGCCGGCCTGATCATCTCCAAGGGATTCTGCGCATCGAGTGGTCTGCGCTGGCCAGGTCCCCAGGCGCAGCATTTAAAAGCAGCACGTCTGCGATCCGCCGGCACACGCACGCAGCAGCAGAGGACGACACTGGAGAACACGCTTAAACTGCGTCTACCATCCTTCGCAGGCTGCACCTAGAACTTCCGAAGTATTTCCAAGCCGAAAAACAAGTGCGCCGGACTGATAATCTCCCAGGGAATCTGCGCATCGAGTGGTCTGCGCAGGCCAGGCCCCCAAGCGCAGCATTTTAAAGCAGCACGTCAGCGATCCGCCGACGCTCGCACGCAGCAGTGAACGTCACTGGAGAACACGCTTAAACTGCGTCTACTATCCTTCGCAGGCTGCACCTAGAAGTTCTGAAGTATTCCCAAGCCAAAAACAAGTGCGCCGGCCTGATCATCTCCAGGGATTCTGTGCATCGAGTGGTCGCGGCAGGCCAGGCCCCCAGGCGCAGCATTTAAAAGCAGCACATCAGCGATCCGCCGGCACTCGCAAGCTGCAGCAGTGGACGACACTAGGAACACGCTTAAACTGCGTCTACTATCCTTCACAGGCTGCACCTAGAAGTTCCTAAGTATTTCCAAGCCGAAAAACAACTGCGCCGGCCTGATCATCTCTAAGGAATTCTGCGCATCGAGTGGTCTGCGCAGGCCAGGACCCCTGGCGCAGCATTTAAAGGCAGCACGTCAGCTATCCGCCGGTACTCGCACGCAGCAGCAGTGGCCGACTCTGGAGAACACCCTTAAACTGCGTCTACTAACCTTCGCAGGCTGCACCTAGACGTTCCGAAGTATTCCCAAGCCAAAAACAAGTGCCCGGCCTGATGATCTCCAAGGGATTCAGCGCATCGAGTGGTCTGCGCAGGCCAGGCCCCCAGGCGCAGCATTTAAAAGCAGCACGTGAGCGGTCCGCCCGCAATCGCACGCAGCAGCAGTGTACGACACTAGAGAGCACGCTTAAACTGCGCCTACTATACTTCGCAGGCTGCACCTAGAAGTTCTGAAGTATTTCCAAGCCAAAAAAATTGCGCCGGCCTGATCATCTACCAGGGATTCTGCGCTGGCCAGGCCCCCAGGCACAGCATTTAAAAGCAGCAGGTCAGCGATTCGCCGGCACTCGCAAACAGCAGTGGACGACACTGGGGAACACGCTTAAACTGTATCTACTATCCTTCGCAGGCTGCACCTAGAAGTTCCGAAGTATTTCCAAGCCAAAAAACAAGTGCGCCGGCCTAATCATCTCCCAGGGATTCTGCGCATAGAGTGGTCTGCACTGGCCAGGACCTAGGCGCACCATTTAAAAGCAGCAGGTCAGCGATCCGCCGACACCCGCACGCAGCAGTGGACGTCACTGGAGAACACGCTTAAACTGCGTCTACTATCCTTCGCATGCTGCACTTAGAAGTTCCGAAGTATTTCCAAGCCAAAATACAAGTGCGCCGGCGTGATCATCTCCCAGGGATTCTGCGCTTCGAGTGGTTTGCGCAGGCAAGGCCCCCAGGCGCAGCATTTAAAAGCAGCACGTCTGCGACCCGCCGGCACTCGCACGCAGCAGTGGACGTCACTGGAGAAAACGCTTAAACTGCGTCTACTATCCTTCGCATGCTGCACTTAGAAGTTCCGAAGTATTTTCAAGCCGAAAAACAAGTGCGCCGGCCTGATCATCTCCCAGGGATTCAGCGCATCGAGTGGTCTGCGCAGGCCAGGCCCTAGGCGCAGCATTTAAAGGCAGCACGTCAGCTATCCGCCGGGACTCGCACGCAGCAGCAGTGGCCGACTCTGGAAAACACCCTTAAACTGCGTCTACTAACCTTCGCAGGCTGCACCTAGACGTTCCGAAGTATTCCCAAGCCAAAAACAAGTGCCCGGCCTGATGATCTCCAAGGGATTCAGCGCATCGAGTGGTCTGCGCAGGCCAGGCCCCCAGGCGCAGCATTTAAAAGCAGCACGTGAGCGGTCCGCCCGCAATCGCACGCAGCAGCAGTGTACGACACTAGAGAGCACGCTTAAACTGCGCCTACTATACTTCGCAGGCTGCACCTAGAAGTTCTGAAGTATTTCCAAGCCAAAAAAATTGCGCCGGCCTGACCATCTCACAAGAATTCTGTTCATCGAGTGGTCTGCGCAGGCCAGACCCCCAGGCGCAGCATTTAAAACCAGCACGTCAGCGATCCGCCGGCACTCCCACGCAGCATCTGCGGATGACACTGGAGAACACGCTTAAACTGCGTCTACTATCCTTCGCAGGCTGTACCTAGAAGTTCCGAAGTATTTCAAAGCCAAAAACAAGTGCGCCGGCCTGATCATCTCCAAGGGATTCTGCGCATCGAGTGGTCTGCTCAGGCCAGGCCCCCATGCCCAGCATTTAAAAGTAGCACTTCAGCGATCCACCGGCACTCGCATGCATCAGCAGTGGACGTCACTGGACAACACGCTTAAACTGCGTCTACTAACCTTCGCAGGCTGCACCTAGAAGTTCCGAAGTATTTCCAAGCCAAAAACAAGTGCGCCGGCCTGATCATCTCCAGGGATTCTGCGCATTGAGTGGTCTGCGCAGGCCAGGCCCCCAGGCGCAGCATTTAAAAGCACCACTTCAGCGATCCGCCGGCACTCGCACGCAGCAGCAGTGGACGACACTAGAGAACACGGTTATACTCCGTCTACTATCCTTCGCAGGCTGCACCTAGAAGTTCCGAAGTATTTCCAACCCGAAAAACCAGTGCTCGGCCTGATCATCTCCAAGGGATTTAGCGCATCGAGTGGTCTGAGCAGGCCACGCCCCCAGACGCAGCATTTAAAAGCACCACTTCAGCGATCCGCCGGCACTCGCACGTAGCAGCAGTGGACGACACTGGAGAACACCTTTAAACTGCGTCTACTATCCTTCGCAGGCTGCACCTAGAAGTTCCGATCTATTTCCAAGAAAAAACAAGTGCGCCGGCCTGATCATCTCCAGGGATTCTGCGCATAGAGTGGTCTGCGCAGGCCAGGCCCCCAGGCGCAGCATTTAAGAGTACCACTTCAGCGATCCGCCGGCACTCGCACGCAGCAGTGGACGACACTAGAGAACACGCTTAAACTGCGCCTACTATCCTTCGCAGGCTGCACCTAGAAGTTCTGAAGTATTTCCAAGCCGAAAAACAAGTGCCCGGCCTGATCATCTCCAAGGTATTCAGCGCATCGAGTAGTCTGCGCAGGCCAGGCCCCCAGGCGCAGCGTTTTAAAGCAGCACGTCAGCGGTCCGCCCGCAATCGCACGCAGCAGCAGCGGACGACACTGGAGAACACCCTTAAACTGCGTCTACTATCCTTTGCAGGCTGCACCTAGATGTTCCGCAGTATTTCCAAGCCAAAAACAAGTGCGTCGGCCTGATCATCTCCAGGGATTCTGCGCATAGAGTGATCTGCGCAGGCCAGGCCCCCAGGCGCAGCATTTAAGACTACCACTTCAGCGATCCACCGGCACTCGTACGCAGCAGTGGACGACACTGGAGAACACGCTTAAACTGCGCCTACTATCCTTCGCAGGCTGCACTTAGAAGTTCTGAAGTATTTCCAAGCAAAAACAACTGCCCGGCCTGATCATCTCCCAGGGATTCTGGTCATCGAGTGGTCTGCGCAGGACACGCCCCCAGGCTCAGCACTTCAAAGCAGCACGTCAGCGATCCGCCGGCACACGCACTCAGCAGCAGTGGGCGACTCTGGAGAACACTTTTAAACTGCGTCTACTTTCCTTCGCAGGCTGCACCTAGAAGTTCCGAAGTATTTCCAAGCCAAAATACAAGTGCGCCGGCGTGATCATCTCCCAGGGATTCTGCGCATCGAGTGGTCTGCGCAGGCAAGGCCCCCAGGCGCAGCATTTAAAAGCAGCAGGTCAGCGATCCGCCGGCACACGCACGTAGCAGCAGTGGACGACACTGGAGAACACGCTTAAACTGCGTCTACTATCCTTCGCAGGCTGCACCTAGAAGTTCCGAAGTATTTCCAAGCCAAAAAACAAGTGCGCCGGCCTGATAATCTCCCAGGGATTCTGCGCATCGAGTGGTCTGCGCAGGCCAGGCCCCCAAGCGCAGCATTTTAAAGCAGCACGTCAGCGATCCGTCGACGCTCGCACGCAGCAGCGGAAGTCACTGGAGAAGACGCTTAAACTGCGTCTACTATCCTTTGCAGGCTGCACCTAGAAGTTCCGAAGTATTTCCCAGCTGAAAAACAAGTGCGCCGGCCTGATCATCACCCAGGGATTCTGCGCATTAATTGGTCTGCGCTGGCCAGGCCCCCAGGCGCAGCATATAAAAGCAGCACGCCAACGATTCGCTGGCACTCGCACGCAGCAGTGGACGACACTGGAGAACACGCTTAAACTGCATCTACTATCCTTCGCAGGCTGCACCTAGAAGTTCCGAAGTATCTCCAAGCCGAAAAACAAGTGCGCCGACCTGATCATCTCCAAGGGATTCTGCGCATCGAGTGTTCTGCGCAGGCCAGGACCCCAGGCGCAGCATTTAAAAGCTGCACGTCAACGATCCGACGGCGCTCGCACGCAGCAGCAGTGGACGTCACTGGAGAACACGCTTAAACTCGTCTACTATCCTTCGCAGGCTGCACCTAGAAGTTCCGAAGTATTTCCAAGCCGAAAAACATGCCCGCCGGCCTGATCATCTCCCAGGGATTCTGCGCTGGCCAGGCCCCCAGGCACAGCATTTAAAAGCAGCAGGTCAGCGATTCGCCGGCACTCGCACGCAGCAGTGGACGTCACTGGAGAAAACGCTTAAACTCGTCTACTATCCTTCGCAGGCTGCACCTTGAAGTTCCGAAGTATTTCCAAGCCGAAAAACATGCCCGCCGGCCTGATCATCTCCCAGGGATTCAGCGCATCGAGTGGTCTGCGCAGGCCAGGCCCTAGGCGCACCATTTAAAAGCAGCAGGTCAGCGATCCGCCGGCACTCGTACGCAGCCTTGGACGACACTAGAGAACTAGTTTAAACTGCATCTACTATCCTTCGCAGGCTGCACCTAGAAGTTCCGAAGTATTTCCAAGCCAAAATACAAGTGCGCCGGCGTGATCATCTCCCAGGGATTCTGCGCATCGAGTGGTCTGCGCAGGCAAGGCCCCAGGCGCAGCATTTAAAAGCAGCACGTCTGCGATCCGCCGGCACTCGCACGCAGCAGTGGACGTCACTGGAGAACACGCTTAAACTGCGTCTACTATCCTTCGCAGGCTACACCTATAAGTTCTGAAGTATTTTCAAGCCGAAAAACAAGTGCGCCGGCCTGATCATCTCCCAGGGATTCAGCGCATCGAGTGGTCTGCGCAGGCCAGGCCCCCAAGCGCAGCATTTAAAAGCTGCACGTCAGCGATCCGCCGACACCCGCACGCAGCAGTGGACGTCACTGGAGAACACGCTTAAACTGCGTCTACTATCCTTCGCATGCTGCACTTAGAAGTTCCGAATCATGTTCAAACTGAAAAACAAGTGCGCCGGACTGATCATCTCCAAGGGATTCTGCGCATCGAGTGGTCTGCGCTGGCCAGGTCCCCAGGCGCAGCATTTAAAAGCAGCACGTCAGCGATCCGCGCGGCACTCGCACTCAGCAGCAGTGGACGACTTTGGAGAACATGCTTAAACTGCGTATCCTATCCTGCGCAGGCTGCACCTAGATGTTCCGAAGTATTTCCAAACCGAAAAACAAGTGCGCCGGCCTGATCATCTCCAAGGGATTCTGCGCATCGAGTGGTCTGCGCAGGCCAGGCCCCCAGGCGCAGCATTTAAAAGCAACACGTCAGCGATCCGCCGGCACTAGCCCTCAGCAGCAGTGGTCGACTCTGGAGAACACGCTTAAACTGCGTCTACTATCCTTCGCAGGCTGTACCTAGAAGTTCCGAAGTATTTCCAAGCCAAAAACAAGTGCGCCGGCCTGATCATCTTCAAGGGATTATGCGCATAGAGTGGTCTGCTCAGGCCAGGCCCCCAGGCGCTGCATTTAAAAGTAGCACTTCAGCGATCCGCCGGCACTCGCACCCATCAGCAGTGGACGTCACTGGACAACACGCTTAAACTGCGTCTACTATCCTTCGCAGGCTGCACGTAGAAGTTCCGAACTATTTCCCAGCTGAAAAACAAGTGCGCCGGCCTGATCATCTCCCAGGGATTCTGCGCAATAATTGGTCTGCGCTGGCCAGGCCCCCAGGCGCAGCATGTAAAAGCAGCACGCCAACGATTCGCTGGCACTCGCACGCAGCAGTGGACGACACTGGAGAACACGCTTAAACAGCGTCTACTATCCTTCGCAGGCTGCACCTAGAAGTTCCAAAGTATCTCCAAGCCGAAAAACAAGTGCACCGGCCTGATCATCTCCAAGGGATTCTGCGCATCGAGTGTTCTGTGCAGGCCAGGACCCCAGGCGCAGCATTTAAAAGCTGCACGTCAACGATCCGACGGCACTCGCACGCAGCAGCAGTGGACGTCACTAGAGAACACGCTTAAACTTCGTCTACTATCCTTCGCAGGCTGCACCTAGAAGTTCCGAAGTATTTCCAAGCCGAAAAACAAGCCCGCCGGCCTGATCATCTCCCAGGGATTCTGCGCTGGCCAGGCCCCCAGGCACAGCATTTAAAAGCAGCAGGTCAGCGATTCGCCGGCACTCGCAAACAGCAGTGGACGACACTGGGGAACACGCTTAAACTGCGTCTACTATCCTTCGCATGCTGCACTTAGAAGTTCCGACGTATTTCCAAGCCAAAATACAAGAGCGCCGGCGTGATCATCTCCCAGGGATTCTGCGCTTCGAGTGGTTTGCGCAGGCAAGGCCCCCAGGCGCAGCATTTAAAAGCAGCACGTCTGCGATCCGCCGGCACTCGCACGCAGCAGTGGACGACACTGGAGAACACGCTTAAACTGCGTCTACTGTCTTTCGCAGGCTGCACCTAGATGTTCCGAAGTATTTCCAAGCAAAAACAAGTGCGCCGGCCTGATCATCTCCCAGGGATTCTGCGCAAAGATTGGTCTGCGCAGGCCAGGTCCCCAGGCGCAGCATTTTAAAGAAGCACGTCAGCGATCCGCCGGCACTCGCACTCAGCAGCACTGGACGACTCTGGAGAACATGCTTAAACTGCGTATCCTATCCTTCGCAGGCTGCACCTAGAAGTTCCGAAGTATTTCCAAGCCGAAAAACAAGTGCGCCGGCCTGATCATCTCCAAGGGATTCTGCGCATCGAGTGGTCTGCGCAGGCCAGGCCCCCAGGCGCGGCATTTAAAATCAACACGTCAGCGATCCGCCGGCACTAGCACTCAGAAGGAGTGGTCGACTCTGGAGAACACGCTTAAACTGCGTCTACTATCCTTCGCAGGCTGTACCTAGAAGTTCCGAAGTATTTCCAAGCCAAAAACAAGTGCGCCGGCCTGATCATCTCCAAGGAATTCTGCGCATCGAGTGGTCTGCTCAGGCCAGGGCCCCAGGCGCTGCATTTAAAAGTAGCACTTCATCCATCCGCCGGCACTCGCACGCATCAGCAGTGGACGTCACTGGACAACACGCTTAAACTGCGTCTACTATCATTCGCAGGCTGCACTGAGAAGTTCCGAAGTATTTCCAAGCCAAAAACAACTGCCCGGCCTGATCATCTCCCAGGGATTCTGCGCATCGAGTGGTCTGCGCAGGCCAGGCCCCAAAACGCAGTATTTTAAAGCAGCACGTCAGCGATCCGCCGACGCTCGCACGCAGCAGTGAACGTCACTGGAGAACACGCTTAAACTGCGTCTACTATTCTTTGCAGGCTGCACCTAGAAGTTCCGAATTATGTCCAAACTGAAAAACAAGTGCGCCGGCCTTATCATCTCCAAGGGATTCTGCGCATCGAGTGGTCTGCGCAGGCCAGGTACTCAGGCGCAGCATTTAAAAGCAGCACGTCAGCCATCCGCCGGCACTCGCACTCAGCAGCACTGGACGACTCTGGAAAACATGCTTAAACTGCGTATCCTATCCTTCGCAGGCTGCACCTAGAAGTTCCGAAGTATTTCCAAGCCGAAAAACAAGTTCGCCGGCCTGATCATCTCCAAGGGATTCTGCGCATTGAGTGGTCTGCGCTGGCCAGGCCCCCAGGCGCAGCATTTAAAAGCAGCACGTCAACGATTCGCTGGCACTCGCACGCAGCAGTGGACGTCACTGGAGAACACGCTTAAACTGCGTCTACTATCCTTCGCAGGCTGCACCTAGAAGTTCCGCAGTGCTTCCAAGCCGGAAAACTTGTGCGCCGGCCTGAACATCTCCTATGGATTCTGCGCATGGAGTGCGGTCTGCGCAGGCCAGGCCCCCAGGCGCAGCATTTAAAAGCAGCACGTCAGCGACCCGCCGGCACTCGCACGCAGCAGCAGTGGACGACTCTAGATAACACGTTTAAACTGCGTCTACTATCCTTCGCAGGCTGCACATAGAAGTTCCGAAGTATTTCCAAACCGAAAAACAAGTGCGCCAGCCTGATCATCTCCAAGGGATTCTGCGCATCGAGTGGTCTGCACAGGCCAGGCCCCCAGGCGCAGCATTTAAAGGCAGCACGTCAGCTATCCGCCGGGACTCGCACGCCGCAGCAGTGGCCTAATCTGGAGAACACGCTTAGACTGCGCCTATTATCCTTCGCAGGCTGCACCTAGAAGTTCCGAAGTATTTCCAAGCCGAAAACAAGTGCGCCTGGATGATCATCTCCCAGGGATTCTGCGCATCGAGTGGTCTGCGCAGGCAACGCCCCCAGGCGCAGCATTTAAAAGCAGCACGTCTGCGATCCGCCGGCACTCGCATGCAGCAGTGGACGTCACTGGAGAACACGCTTAAACTGCGTCTACTATCCTTCGCAGGCTGCACCTAGAAGTTCCGAAGTATTTCCAAGCCGAAAAACAAGTGCGCCGGCCTGATCATCTCCCAGGGATTCAGCGCATCGAGTGGTCTGCGCAGGCCAGGCCCCCAAGCGTAGCATTTAAAAGCAGCACGTCAGCGATCCGCCGACACTCGTACGCAGCAGTGGACGTCACTGGAGAACACGCTTAAACTGCGTCTACTATCCTTCGCATGCTGCACCTAGAAGTTCCGAATTATGTCCAAACTGAAAAAATGTGCGCCGGCCTGATCATCTCCAAGGGATTCTCCGCATCGAGCGGTCTGCGCAGGCCAGGCCCCGAGGCGCAGCATTTAAAAGCAGCACGTCAGCGATCCGCCGGCATTCGCACTCAGCAGCAGTGGACGACTCTGGAGAACATGCTTAAACTGCGTCTCCTATCCTTCGCAGGCTGCACCTAGAAGTTCCGAAGTATTTCCAAGCCGAAAAACAAGTGCGCCGGCCTGATCATCTCCAAGGGATTCTGCGCATCGAGTGGTCTGCGCAGGCCAGGCCCCCAGGCGCAGCATTTAAAACCAACACGTCAGCGATCCGCCGGCACTAGCACTCCGCAGCAGTGATCGACTCTTGAAAACACGCTTAAACTGCGTCTACTATCCTTCGCAGGCTGCACCTAGAAGTTCCGAAGTATTTCCAAGCCGAAAAAAGAGTGCGTCGGCCTGATCATCTCCCAGGGATTCTGTGCATCGAGTGGTCGCGGCAGGCCAGGCCCCAGGCGCAGCATTTAAAAGCAGCACCTCAGCGATCGTCCGGCACTCGCACGCAGCAGCAGTGGACGAATCTAGGAACACGCTTAAACTGCGTCTACTATCCTTCGCATGCTGCACCTGGAAGTTCCGAATTATTTCCAAACCGAAAAACAAGTGCGCCGGCCTGATCATCTCCGAGGGATTCTGCGCATCGAGTGGTCTGCGCAGGCCAGGCCCCCAGGCGCCGCATTTCAAAGCAGCACGTGAGCAATCCTCCGGCACACGAACGCAGCAGCAGTAGACGACACTGAAGAACACGCTTAAACTGCGTCTACTATCATTCGCAGGCTGCACCTAGAAGTTCCGAAGTATTTCCAAGGCGAAAAACAAGTGCCCGGCCTGATCATCTCCAAGGGATTCAGCGCATCGAGTGGTCTGCGCAGGCCAGGCCTCCAGGCGCAGCATTTAAAAGCACCACTTCAGCGATCCGCCGGCACTCGCACGCAGCAGCAGTGGACGACACTATAGAACACGGTTATACTGCGTCTACTATCCTTCGCAGGCTGCACCTAGAAGTTCCGAAGTATTTCCAAGCCAAAAAACAAGTGCCCCGCCTGATCATATCCAAGGGATTCAGCGCATCGAGTGGTCTGCGCAGGCCAAGCCCCCAGGCGCAGCATTTAAAAGCAGCACGTCAGCGGTCCGCCCGCAATCGCACGCAGCAGCAGTGGACGACACTAGAGAACATGGTTATACTGCGTCTACTATCCTTCGCAGGCTGCACCTAGAAGTTCTGAAGTATTTCCAAGCCAAAAAATGTGCGCCGGCCTGAGCATCTCACAAGAATTCTGTTTATCGAGTGGTCTGCGCAGGCCCGACCCCCAGGCGCAGCATTTAAAACCAGCACGTCAGCGATCTGCCGGCACTCGCACGAAGAAGCTGTGGACGACACTGGAGAACACGTTTAAACTGCATCTACTATCCTTCGCAGGCTGTACCTAGAAGTTCAGAAGTATTTCCAAGCCAAAAACAAGTGCGCCGGCCTGATCATCCCCAAGGGATTCTGCGCATCGAGTGGTCTGCTCAGGCCAGTCCCCCAGGCGCTGCATTTAAAAGTAGCACTTCAGTGATCCGCCGGCACTCGCACGCACCAGCAGTGGACGTGACTGGACAACAGGCTTAAACTGCGTCTACTATCATTCGCAGGCAGCACCGAGAAGTTCCGAAGTATTTCCAAGCAAAAACAACTGCCCGGCCTGATCATCTCTCAGGGATTCTGCTCATCGAGTGGTCTGCGCAGGCCAGGCCCCCAGGCGCAGCACTTAAAAGCAGCACGTCAGCGATCCGCCGGCACACGCACTCAGCAGCAGTGGGCGACTCTGGAGAACACGTTTAAACTGCGTCTACTATCCATCGCAGGCTGCACCTAGAAGTTCCGAAGTATTTCCAAGCCGAAAAACAAGTGCGCCGTCCTGATCATCTCCCAGGGATTCAGCGCATCGAGCGGTCTGCGCAGGCCAGGCCCCCAAGCGCAGCATTTAAAAGCCGCACGTCAGCGATCCGCCGGCACTCGCACGCAGCAGCAGTGGACGACACTGGAGAACGCGCTTAAACTGCGTCTACCATCCTTCGCAGGCTGCACCTAGAAGTTCCGAAGTATCTCCAAGCGGAAAAACAAGTGCGCCGGCCTGATCATCTTCAAGGGATTCTGCGCATCGAGTGGTCTGCGCAGGCCAGGCCCCCAGGCGCAGCATTTAAAAGCTGCACGTCAACGATCCGACGGCACTCGCACGCAGCAGCAGTGAACGTCACTGGAGAACACGATTAAACTGCGTCTACTATCCTTCGCAGGCTGCACCTAGAAGTTCCGAAGTATTCCCAAGCCAAAAACAAGTGCGCCGGCCTGATCATCTCCAGGGATTCTGCGCAAAGAGTGGTCTGCGCAGGCCAGGCCTCCAGGCGCAGCATTTAAAAGCACCACTTCAGCGATCCGCCGGCACTCGCACGCCGCAGCAGTGGCCTAATCTGGAGAACTCGCTTAAACTGCGCCTATTATCCTTCGCAGGCTGCACCTAGAAGTTCCGAAGTATTTCCAAGCCGAAAACAAGTGCGCCTGGATGATCATCTCCCAGGGATTCTGCGCATTGAGTGGTCTGCGCAGGCAAGGCCCCCAGGCGCAGCATTTAAAAGCAGCACGTCTGCGATCCGCCGGCACTCGCACGCAGCAGTGGACGTCACTGGAGAACACGCTTAAACTGCGTCTACTATCCTTCGCAGGCTGCACCTAGAAGTTCCGAAGTATTTCCAAGCCGAAAAACAAGTGCGCCGGCCTGATCATCTCCCAGGGATTCAGCGCATCGAGTGGTCTGCGCAGGCCAGGCCCCCAAGCGTAGCATTTAAAAGCAGCACGTCAGCGATCCGCCGACACTCGTACGCAGCAGTGGACGTCACTGGAGAACACGCTTAAACTGCGTCTACTATCCTTCGCAGGCTGCACCTAGAAGTTCCGAAGTATTTCCAAGCCGAAAAACAAGTGCGCCGGCCTGATCATCTCCAAGGGATTCTGCGCATCGAGTGGTCTGCGCAGGCCAGGCCCCCAGGCGCAGCATTTAAAACCAGCACGTCAGCGATCCGCCGGCACTAGCACTCCGCAGCAGAGATCGACTCTTGAAAACACGCTTAAACTGCGTCTACTATCCTTCGCAGGCTGCACCTAGAAGTTCCGAAGTATTTCCAAGCCGAAAAACAAGTGCGCCGGCCTGATCATCTCCCAGGGATTCTGCGCATCGAGTGGTCTGCGCAGGCCAGGCCCCCAAGCGTAGCATTTAAAAGCAGCACTTCAGCGATCCGCCGACACTCGCACTCAGCAGCAGTGGACGACTCTGGAGAACATGCATAAACTGCGTCTCCAATCCTTCGCAGGCTGCACCTAGAAGTTCCGAAGTATTTCCAAGCCGAAAAACAAGTGCGCCGGCCTGATCATCTCCGAGGGATTCTGCGCATCGAGTGGTCTGCGCAGGCCAGGCCCCCAGGCGCCGCATTTCAAAGCAACACGTCAGCGATCCGCCGGCACTCGCACTCAGCAGCAGTCGGCGACTCTGGAGAACACGTTCAAACTGCGTCTACTATCTTTCACAGGCTGCACCTAGAAGTTCCGAAGTATTTCCAACCGGAAAAACAGCTGCACCGGCCTGACCATCTCAAATGAATTCTGTTTATCGAGTGGTCTGCGCAGGCCAGACCCCCAGGCGCAGCAATAAAAACCAGGACGTCAGCGATCCGCCGTCACTCGCACGCAGCAGCTGTGGACGACACTGAACACGCTTAAACTGCGTCTACTATCATTCGCAGGCTGCACCTAGAAGTTCTAAAGTATATCCCATCCAAAAACAAGTCCCCGGCCTGATCATCTCCCAGGGATTCTGCTCATCGAGTGGTCTGCGCAGGCCAGGCTTCCAGGCGCAGCATTTAAAAGCAGCACGTGAGCAATCCTCCGGCACACGAACGCAGCAGCAGTAGACGACACTGAAGAACACGCTTAAACTGCGTCTACTATCATTCGCAGGCTGCACCTAGAAGTTCCGAAGTATTTCCGAGGCGAAAAACAAGTGCCCGGCCTGATCATCTCCAAGGGATTCAGCGCATCGAGTGGTCTGCGCAGGCCAGGCCCCCAGGCGCAGCATTTAAAAGCAGCACGTCAGCGATCCGCCGGCACTCGCACGCAGCAGCAGTGGACGACACTGGAGAACACCATTAAACTGCGTCTACTATCCTTTGCAGGCTGCACCTAGAAGTTCCGAGGTGTTTCCAAGCCGGAAAACATGTGCGCCGGCCTGATCATCTCCCAGGCATTCTGTGCATCGAGTGGTCGCGGCAGGCCAGGCCCCCAGGCGCAGCATTTAAAAGCAGCACATCAGCGGTCCACCGCCACTCGCAAGCTGCAGCAGTGCACGACACTAGGAACACGCTTAAACTGCGTCTACTATCCTTCACAGGCTGCACTTAGAAGTTCCGAAGTATTCCCAAGCCGAAAAACAACTGCGCCGGCCTGATCATCTCCAAGGGATTCTGCGCATCGAGTGGTCTGCGCAGGCCAGGCCCCCAGGCGCAGCATTTAAAAGCAGCACGTCAGCGGTCCGCCCGCAATCGCACGCAGCAGCAGTGGACGACACTGGAGAACACGCTTAAACTGCGCCTACTATCCTTCGCAGGCTTCACCTAGAAGTTCTGAAGTATTTCCAAGCCAAAAAAATGTGCGCCGGCCTGAGCATCTCACAAGAATTCTGTTTATCGAGTGGTCTGCGCAGGCCAGACCCCCAGGCGCAGCATTTAAAACCAGCACGTCAGCGATCCGCCGGCACTCGCACGCAGAAGCTGTGGACGACACTGGAGAACACGTTTAAACTGCATCTACTATCCTTCGCAGGCTGCACCTAGAAGTTCCGAAGTATTTCCAAGCCAAAAACAAGTGCGCCGGCCTGACCATCTCACAGGGATTCTGCTCATCGAGTGGTCTGCGCAGGCCAGACCCCCAGGCGCAGCATTTAAAAGCAGCACGTCAGCGATCCGCCGGCACTCGCACGCAGCAGCAGTGGACGACACTGGAGAACACGCTTAAACTGCGTCTACCATCCTTCGCAGCCTGCACCTAGAAGTTCCGAAGTATCTCCAAGCCGAAAAACAAGTGCGCCGGCCTAATCATCTCCCAGGGATTCTGCGCATAGAGTGGCCTGCGCTGGCCAGGCCCCTAGGCGCTCCATTTAAAAGCAGCAGGTCAGCGTTCCGCCGGCACTCGCACGCAGCCTCGGACGAGAGTGGAGAACACGTTTAAACTGCATCTACTATCCTTCGCAGGCTGCTCCTAGAAGTTCCGAAGTATTTCCAAGCCAAAAAACAAGTGCGCCGGCGTGATCATCTCCCAGGGATTCTGCGCATCGAGTGGTCTGCGCAGGCAAGGCCCCCAGGCGCAGCATTTAAAAGCAGCACCTCAGCGATCCGCCGGCACTCGCACGCAGCAGCAGTGGACGACTCTAGAGAACACGCTTAAACTGCGTCTACTATCCTTCGCAGGCTGCACCTGGAAGTTCCGAAGTATTTCCAAACCGAAAAACAAGTGCGCCGGCCTGATCATCTCTGAGGGATTTTGCGCATCGAGTGGTCTGCGCAGGCCAGGCCCCCAGGCGCCGCATTTAAAAGCAACACGTCAGCGATCCGCCGGCACTCGCACGCAGCAGCAGTGGACGTCACTGGAGAACACGCTTAAACTGCGTCTACTATCATTCGCAGGCTGCACCTAGAAGTTCTGAAGTATATCCAATCCAAAAACTAGTGCCCGGCCTGATCATCATCTCCCAGGGATTCTGCTCATCGAGTGGTCTGCGCAGGCCAGGCTTTCAGGCGCAGCATTTAAAAGCAGCACGTGAGCAATCCTCCGGCACACGAACGCAGCAGCAGTAGACGACACTGAAGAACGCGCTTAAATTGCGTCTACTATCATTCGCAGGCTGCACCTAGAAGTTCCGAAGTATTTCCAAGCCAAAAACAACTGCCCGGCCTGATCATCTCTCAGGAATTCTGCTCATCGAGTGGTCTGCGCAGGCCACGCCCCCAGGCGCAGCACTTAAAAGCAGCACGTCAGCGATCCGCCGGCACACGCACTCAGCAGCAGTGGGCGACTCTGGAGAACACGTTTAAACTGCGTCTACTATCCTTCGCAGGCTGCACCTAGAAGTTCCGAAGTATTTCCAAGCCGAAAAACATGTGCGCCGGCCTGATCATCTCCAAGGGATTCTGCGCATCGAGTGGTCTGCGCAGGCCAGGCCCCGAAGCGCAGCATTTAATGGCTGCACGTCAGCTATCCGCCCGCAATCGCACGCAGTAGCAGTGGACAACACTGGAGAACACGCTTAAACTGCGCCTACTATCCTTCGCAGGCTGCACCTAGAAGTTCTGAAGTATTTCCAAGCCAAAAAAATGTGCGCCGGCCTGACCATCTCACAAGAATTCTGTTTATCGAGTGGTCTGCGCAGGCCAGACCTCAGGCGCAGCATTTAAAACCAGCACGTCAGCGATCCGCCGGCACTCGCACGCAGAAGCTGTGGACGACACTGGAGAACACGTTTAAACTGCATCTACTATCCTTCGCAGGCTGCTCCTAGAAGTTCCGAAGTATTTCCAAGCCAAAAAACAAGTGCGCCGGCGTGATCATCTCCCAGGGATTCTGCGCATCGAGTGGTCTGCGCAGGCAAGGCCCCCAGGCACAGCATTTAAAAGCAGCACCTCAGCGATCCTCCGGCACTCGCACGCAGCAGCAGTGGACGACTCTAGGAACACGCTTAAACTGCGTCTACTATCATTCGCATGCTGCACCTAGAAGTTCCGAATTATTTCCAAACCGAAAAACAAGTGCGCCGGCCTGATCATCTCTGAGGGATTTTGCGCATCGAGTGGTCTGCGCAGGCCAGGCCCCCAGGCGCCAGCATTTAAAAGCAGCACGTCAGCGATCCGCCGGCACTCGCACTCAGCAGCAGTGGGCGACTCTGGAGAACACGTTCAAACTGCGTCTACTATCTTTCACAGGCTGCACCTAGAAGTTCCGAAGTATTTCCAACCCGAAAAACAGCTGCGCCGGCCTGACCATCTCAAAAGAATTCTGTTTATCGAGTGGTCTGCGCAGGCCCGACCCCCAGGCGCAGCATTTAAAACCAGCACGTCAGCGATCCGCCGTCACTCGCACGCAGCAGCTGTGGACGACACTGGACAACACGCTTTAACTGCGTCTACTATCATTCGCAGGCTGCACCTAGAAGTTCTGAAGTATATCCAATCCAAAAACTAGTGCCCGGCCTGATCATCATCTCCCAGGGATTCTGCTCATCGAGTGGTCTGCGCAGGCCAGGCTTTCAGGCGCAGCATTTAAAAGCAGCACGTGAGCAATCCTCCGGCACACGAACGCAGCAGCAGTAGACGACACTGAAGAACGCGCTTAAATTGCGTCTACTATCATTCGCAGGCTGCACCTAGAAGTTCCGAAGTATCTCCAAGCCAAAAACAACTGCCCGGCCTGATCATCTCTCAGGAATTCTGCTCATCGAGTGGTCTGCGCAGGCCAGGCCCCCAGGCGCAGCACTTAAAAGCAGCACGTCAGCGATCCGCCGGCACACGCACTCAGCAGCAGTGGACGACACTGGAGAACACGTTTAAACTGCGTCTACTATCCTTCGCAGGCTGCACCTAGAAGTTCCGAAGTATTTCCAAGCCGAAAAACAAGTGCGCCGGCCTGATCATCTCCAAGGGATTCTGCGCATCGAGTGGTCTGCGCAGGCCAGGCCCCCAAGCGCAGCATTTAATAGCAGCACGTCAGCGATCCGCCGGCACTCGCACGCAGTAGCAGTGGACGACACTGGAGAACACGCTTAAACTGCGTCTACTATCCTTCGCAGGCTGCACCTAGAAGTTCTGAAGTATTTCCAAGCCAAAAACAAGTGCGCCGGCCTGACCATCTCACAAGAATTCTGTTTATCGAGTGGTCTGCGCAGGCCAGACCCCAGGCGCAGCATTTAAAACCAGCACGTCAGCGATCCGCCGGCACTCGCACGCAGCAGCTGTGGACGACACTGGAGAACACGTTTAAACTGCATCTACTATCCTTCGCAGGCTGCTCCTAGAAGTTCCGAAGTATTTCCAAGCCAAAAACAAGTGCGCCGGCGTGATCATCTCCCAGGGATTCTGCGCATCGAGTGGTCTGCGCAGGCAAGGCCCCCAGGCGCAGCATTTAAAAGCAGCACCTCAGCGATCCTCCGGCACTCGCACGCAGCAGCAGTGGACGACTCTAGGAACACGCTTAAACTGCGTCTACTATCCTTCGCATGCTGCACCTAGAAGTTCCGAATTATTTCCAAACCGAAAAACAAGTGCGCCGGCCTGATCATCTCTGAGGGATTTTGCGCATCGAGTGGTCTGCGCAGGCCAGGCCCCCAGGCGCCAGCATTTAAAAGCAACACGTCAGCGATCCGCCGGCACTCGCACTCAGCAGCAGTGGGCGACTCTGGAGAACACGTTCAAACTGCGTCTACTATCTTTCACAGGCTGCACCTAGAAGTTCCGAAGTATTTCCAACCCGAAAAACAGCTGCGCCGGCCTGACCATCTCAAAAGAATTCTGTTTATCGAGTGGTCTGCGCAGGCCCGACCCCCAGGCGCAGCATTTAAAACCAGCACGTCAGCGATCCGCCGTCACTCGCACGCAGCAGCTGTGGACGACACTGGACAACACGCTTAAACTGCGTCTACTATCATTCGCAGGCTGCACCTAGAAGTTCTGAAGTATATCCAATCCAAAAACTAGTGCCCGGCCTGATCATCATCTCCCAGGGATTCTGCTCATCGAGTGGTCTGCGCAGGCCAGGCTTCCAGGCGCAGCATTTAAAAGCAGCACGTGAGCAATCCTCCGGCACACGAACGCAGCAGCAGTAGACGACACTGAAGAACGCGCTTAAATTGCGTCTACTATCATTCGCAGGCTGCACCTAGAAGTTCCGAAGTATCTCCAAGCCAAAAACAACTGCCCGGCCTGATCATCTCTCAGGGATTCTGCGCATCGAGTGGTCTGCGCAGGCCACGCCCCCAGGCGCAGCACTTAAAAGCAGCACGTCAGCGATCCGCCGGCACACGCACTCAGCAGCAGTGGGCGACTCTGGAGAACACGTTTAAACTGCGTCTACTATCCTTCGCAGGCTGCACCTAGAAGTTCCGAAGTATTTCCAAGCCGAAAAACATGTGCGCCGGCCTGATCATCTCCAAGGGATTCTGCGCATCGAGTGGTCTGCGCAGGCCAGGCCCCGAAGCGCAGCATTTAATGGCTGCACGTCAGCTATCCGCCCGCAATCGCACGCAGTAGCAGTGGACAACACTGGAGAACACGCTTAAACTGCGCCTACTATCCTTCGCAGGCTGCACCTAGAAGTTCTGAAGTATTTCCAAGCCAAAAAAATGTGCGCCGGCCTGACCATCTCACAAGAATTCTGTTTATCGAGTGGTCTGCGCAGGCCAGACCTCAGGCGCAGCATTTAAAACCAGCACGTCAGCGATCCGCCGGCACTCGCACGCAGAAGCTGTGGACGACACTGGAGAACACGTTTAAACTGCATCTACTATCCTTCGCAGGCTGCTCCTAGAAGTTCCGAAGTATTTCCAAGCCAAAAAACAAGTGCGCCGGCCTGATCATCTCCCAGGGATTCTGCGCATCGAGTGGTCTGCGCAGGCCAGGCCCCCAGGCGCAGCATTTAAAAGCAGCACCTCAGCGATCCGCCGGCACTCGCACGCAGCAGCAGTGGACGACACTGGGAACACGCTTAAACTGCGTCTACTATCATTCGCAGGCTGCACCTAGAAGTTCCGAATGTATTTCCAAGCCGAAAAACAAGTGCGCCGGCCTGATCATCTCCCAGGGATTCTGCGCATCGAGTGGTCTGCGCAGGCCAGGCCCCCAGGCGCAGCATTTAAAAGCAGCACGTCAGCGATCCGCCGGCACTCGCACGCAGCAGCAGTGGACGACTCTGGAGAACACGTTTAAACTGCGTCTACTATCCTTCGCAGGCTGCACCTAGAAGTTCCGAAGTATTTCCAAGCCAAAAACAAGTGCGCCGGCCTGATCATCTCCCAGGGATTCTGCGCATCGAGTGGTCTGCGCAGGCCAGGCCCCCAGGCGCAGCATTTAAAAGCAGCACGTCAGCGATCCGCCGGCACTCGCACGCAGCAGCAGTGGACGACACTGGAGAACACGCTTAAACTGCGTCTACTATCCTTCGCAGGCTGCACCTAGAAGTTCCGAAGTATTTCCAAGCCAAAAACAAGTGCGCCGGCCTGATCATCTCCAAGGGATTCTGCGCATCGAGTGGTCTGCGCAGGCCAGGCCCCCAGGCGCAGCATTTAAAAGCAGCACGTCAGCGATCCGCCGGCACTCGCACGCAGCAGCAGTGGACGACACTGGACAACACGCTTAAACTGCGTCTACTATCATTCGCAGGCTGCACCTAGAAGTTCTGAAGTATATCCAATCCAAAAACTAGTGCCCGGCCTGATCATCATCTCCCAGGGATTCTGCTCATCGAGTGGTCTGCGCAGGCCAGGCTTCTCAGGCGCAGCATTTAAAAGCAGCACGTGAGCAATCCTCCGGCACACGAACGCAGCAGCAGTAGACGACACTGGAAGAACGCGCTTAAACTGCGTCTACTATCATTCGCAGGCTGCACCTAGAAGTTCCGAAGTATTTCCAAGCCAAAAACAACTGCCCGGCCTGATCATCTCTCAGGAATTCTGCTCATCGAGTGGTCTGCGCAGGCCACGCCCCCAGGCGCAGCACTTAAAAGCAGCACGTCAGCGATCCGCCGGCACACGCACTCAGCAGCAGTGGGCGACTCTGGAGAACACGCTTAAACTGCGTCTACTATCCTTCGCAGGCTGCACCTAGAAGTTCCGAAGTATTTCCAAGCCGAAAAACATGTGCGCCGGCCTGATCATCTCCAAGGGATTCTGCGCATCGAGTGGTCTGCGCAGGCCAGGCCCCCAAGCGCAGCATTTAAAAGCAGCACGTCAGCGATCCGCCCGCAATCGCACGCAGCAGCAGTGGACGACACTGGAGAACACGCTTAAACTGCGTCTACTATCCTTCGCAGGCTGCACCTAGAAGTTCCGAAGTATTTCCAAGCCAAAAACAAGTGCGCCGGCCTGATCATCTCCAAGAATTCTGTGCATCGAGTGGTCTGCGCAGGCCAGACCCCAGGCGCAGCATTTAAAAGCAGCACGTCAGCGATCCGCCGGCACTCGCACGCAGCAGCTGTGGACGACACTGGAGAACACGTTTAAACTGCATCTACTATCCTTCGCAGGCTGCTCCTAGAAGTTCCGAAGTATTTCCAAGCCAAAAACAAGTGCGCCGGCGTGATCATCTCCCAGGGATTCTGCGCATCGAGTGGTCTGCGCAGGCAAGGCCCCCAGGCGCAGCATTTAAAAGCAGCACCTCAGCGATCCTCCGGCACTCGCACGCAGCAGCAGTGGACGACTCTAGGAACACGCTTAAACTGCGTCTACTATCCTTCGCATGCTGCACCTAGAAGTTCCGAATTATTTCCAAACCGAAAAACAAGTGCGCCGGCCTGATCATCTCTGAGGGATTTTGCGCATCGAGTGGTCTGCGCAGGCCAGGCCCCCAGGCGCCAGCATTTAAAAGCAACACGTCAGCGATCCGCCGGCACTCGCACTCAGCAGCAGTGGGCGACTCTGGAGAACACGTTCAAACTGCGTCTACTATCTTTCACAGGCTGCACCTAGAAGTTCCGAAGTATTTCCAACCCGAAAAACAGTGCGCCGGCCTGATCATCTCCAAGGAATTCTGTGCATCGAGTGGTCTGCGCAGGCCAGGCCCCCAGGCGCAGCATTTAAAAGCAGCACGTCAGCGATCCGCCGGCACTCGCACGCAGCAGCAGTGGACGACACTGGACAACACGCTTAAACTGCGTCTACTATCATTCGCAGGCTGCACCTAGAAGTTCCGAAGTATTTCCAAGCCAAAAACAAGTGCCCGGCCTGATCATCTCCCAGGGATTCTGCGCATCGAGTGGTCTGCGCAGGCCAGGCCCCCAGGCGCAGCATTTAAAAGCAGCACGTCAGCGATCCGCCGGCACACGCACGCAGCAGCAGTGACGACACTGAAGAACACGCTTAAACTGCGTCTACTATCATTCGCAGGCTGCACCTAGAAGTTCCGAAGTATTTCCAAGCCAAAAACAAGTGCGCCGGCCTGATCATCTCCCAGGGATTCTGCTCATCGAGTGGTCTGCGCAGGCCAGGCCCCCAGGCGCAGCATTTAAAAGCAGCACGTCAGCGATCCGCCGGCACTCGCACGCAGCAGCAGTGGACGACTCTGGAGAACACGCTTAAACTGCGTCTACTATCCTTCGCAGGCTGCACCTAGAAGTTCCGAAGTATTTCCAAGCCGAAAAACAAGTGCGCCGGCCTGATCATCTCCAAGGGATTCTGCGCATCGAGTGGTCTGCGCAGGCCAGGCCCCCAGGCGCAGCATTTAAAAGCAGCACGTCAGCGATCCGCCGGCACTCGCACGCAGCAGCAGTGGACGACACTGGAGAACACGCTTAAACTGCGTCTACTATCCTTCGCAGGCTGCACCTAGAAGTTCCGAAGTATTTCCAAGCCAAAAAAATGTGCGCCG